>PYAF01005901.1:1493683-1505179 GCA_007407185.1 Glycine tomentella
TAAAATTGTGACAATCAAAAACTTGGTCAACTTTTATCTCCCAATCAAGGTAAGCCTCCGGATCATTAGTACCTAGAAACTTGGGAAGTTTGAATTTCACATCTTCCATTCCATCCCTATTCCTCCTAGGCCTATACCTTCTACCATCATCATAGCCATCATCACTCCCTTAAGAAGAATGAGGTGACCTATGATATCTCCTTCTCTCCATGTCATCTATTCTTCCACTCAACTCAGAATTACTTCTTTGCATCTCATCAAAACGTGCATCCATCCTTTTTTCAACATTTCTTTGCAACCTATCCATTTGCTTAGCCAATGAAGTCATTAGCATAGCGGTTCTAGGTGAAGGTGGATCACTATCACCATCGGACACCATTGCTACAAGAAAAAGATGAGTAAAACAAAACAATAATGTACCTTACCACTCACTAAGTGTCTACATTCGTCAACACTCGTGTTTCACACTTGAAAGACTTTTCCTCTAATGTTCACTCTTGTCTTTTTCCACTCTCTAACTCTTTGTCAACTCTTGAAATTTAACCAAAGATTCTAATTCAAGGAATATTCAAAGTGAAAGATGAAAAAAATCCAAGCTCAACTTAAGATGTCAAGGAAGAAAGAAAACTCTAAGACAAAACCTTGGAATTTAGAAGACAAGCAATAAAAGCTCAACAAGAAAAGCACAACTCAAAAGGAAAGCCAAGGAAAGACAATTATAGAAATAGAAAATGCAAAAGAAAGTGCTATTAAACAATAATAAACACACTAAGAGAGGGCTAATAATAAATTTTTTTTTACTCTCAGTTTTTAGTTTTTTTTTTTTTACTTTTGGGTCCTCATATCTTTTGATATTTTCTTTTTGACCTCACAATACTTTTTAATAATTGTCTTTTGGTCCTTTGTAAATTATCTTTTAGGACCCAAACTTTTGATATTTGCAAAACCGGCCCAAAACTCTCTAGACAGAATTTTATGAATCAAACTCATAAAATTTCCAGCAATGCTATGAGTTTCATGAAGAACACGAAGAACAACCCATATTCAAAACAACTCCAAATTCAACAAAACCATAGGGGAAATGAAGGCAATTGCAAGATAAACTCAAAAATCACACAAGAAACACACAAAAAACAACAAACAACCAAGAATCATGATTTTTAATTTTCATTTTCCGGGAAAAAAATAAAAAAAATAAAAACGAAAATGCAAATAACATAGACAGAAATCTTTACGAAATACTTTCCAGAATCAAGCTCTGATTACCACATGATGACTACCAAGACATGAATGCTTGGCTTGGATCGTTTCCAGATTGTAATCTTCAAGACTCCATGAATTAGGGTTTGAAATTCAAATAGAAAAATGGAGATGATTAAGGAATGATTTAGAATGACGCCACGATTCCCAATCGGAATGATAAGTCAGAGGAGGATTCGCCACAAAGGAAAACTCCCTTGATAAGAATCAATTTGGTCTCAATCAAGAACCAACAAGAGGCTAAGCTCTCAATTTAAGCAAAAGCTCAACTTCATTAATAAAAAGTTAACAAAAAATAGCAAAGTCTGAGTATTTATAGGGCTAGACCTCTAATAAACCCCTAAAAACGTAGGTTTAGGCCTATTTACGGAAATATCAAAGCTCATTACATGAAAACAACAAAAGGAAAGCTGCAGTACCATTTTAAATGAAAATAATCAATTAAAATGAATCGTAATCGATTAAAACAAAGCGTTCTGCACTGTATAATCGATTACAGCAACGTCGCAATCGGTTACAACAACAAAATAATCGATTAAAATAGATAGACAGACAGACAGAAAAATAGACAGACAGACAGACATCATTTGCATTTTAATCGATTACAGACACATTTAATCGATTAAAACAGACAGTAAATGCTTATTACAATAGACAAGACTTTTTTTGATGTGTTTTCATTGAATTTGGTGTGCCTCTTCATGCTTGTCCACATGATATAAGGCATTTTTGATGTGGTCTTGAAGGGCTTGAGTTCTAGCTCTTGTCATGGGTCCTTCAAAGCTCATCAAAGGAAGTGCTTCAAGCTCTCCTTCTAGACCTTTGGCTTGTAATGGACCTCCATCATCATGATCCTTAGATAGTCCTCTATCACAACCAAAGATATATAACACAAAAACACAAGCCAACCCACTTGGCTGATAAACATTTTGTGTTATGTTAGACTGAGTTGCCCGATTAGGCTGTCTATTTTTTTGGGAATAGTGAACAACGTGACTATGTAGTACAATGAAAACCAAACAACACAAGCACCACTTGATGGCTAAAAGAAAAATGTTAAACAAAATGGTAACAAAGGTAGTTAGTAAGCATCGTATGGTTTATAATCAATATCATTTGCTATAATTTCCATGTGTTACTCTATAAACTTATATATAAGGCTAACTGTAGTATATCATTTGTCTCCTTAATTAGCCTCTCCGATTGATTTCTTCATCAATGCTGGTTTCAGACAATTGGTCATTTGGAAAAAGGTTGGACATACTACCTAAGAACAACAATATAAAAAAACATGTTCAACAACATAAATTCTTGCACTACAACCATAACACTAGTCACCCCTGATCATTTCGTACTTGATTTCATGGGTCTAGATGGCTGGTAGGAAACAACACCCTTCTAGGCCCTCTTAACACTTGAATTTGTACCAAGTTTGTTAATCCTTTTTATGCTTGTTTTTTCCCTATGAAAAAAATTTTATTTTCAGCATTCCTTTTCCATCACTACAGTGCTGCTATATATACATTTAATCACTCATTGACTTCTAAGAATTCCATTGATTAGTCAAAATTGGTTGCTGAGATTAGGAAATTAATAAGGAGAAGATAATGGTGGGTGTACTAGTAATTGTTTGTCATTGGTTCACTGTAGTATTGGATTACATGGGATAAATATCAATTATGGTTGATGAGGCTACAAAAACATCCACAAGCATAATTCAAGTAGAAAATAACAAACATGTAGATGGTTTAAGACAGATTTATTACTAGAAAACATGAATTGTTGTTGGCTTATAGGATTCACATCAAACGTAACTTCGAAGATCTGGGCCACACCACAGAAAACAAATCTTCAAGTTCTTGTTCCCAACCGAGATTGTTGTTATTCCTCTTCCAAGCTCTGTCCTCCCACTTTTCACAAATGAAGTAGCAGTCATCATGTGTCATGAAAGTCACACATTAATCTTCATGTCTAATCATGTATTTTAAAATAAAACATGCATACTTCACAGCTTTTATAAATGCAACCATTACAAAACCCGAATGAAATCTGTATGACTTGAGCAAATAAGGACCTTTCAGTCTATCTTCCAGAGTGGCTACTGCCCTCTGGCCATAACAGAATTCACAACGATCCAAAAGTCCCCTTTTCTCTCTCCCACACATTCCTTATATAACCTCAATACTCATCTTTCACCATGGCAATTCAGTTATCCCTTGCCACCTCACCTGCTCTCTTCACACCCCGGTTTCTCCTCTCATACACTCTCCAAATCTTGGGCCTAGTCTCTACATCTGGGCCCACATCCCATCAGATTCAATGTGAAGATTTGAGATAATAGTGGGAATTAGAATTAGTGGTATGAAAGTGAGACCATAGTTACCAGGTTCCCTATAGGTCACTTGGAGAAGTATTCAGTACATAAGGGGTGTATTTAGCGGTAGGCTATGGGTTTGCTTCACAAGGTGTTTTTTCCTTCCATTCTTGCATCCATCAAAACTAGAATAAGAAAACTATAGTAATGCTATAAGAAGGGTTTTAAATATCATCCTATGGCGGCATAGTAGAGCAGCCCCTGCCCGCTATAGGGGTTGCTGTAGTGGAGTTGTTTAGTGTAGTGGCCATAGAAGACCAAATAGTAGGTTAAATAGCAGCCGTAGTGACTCTATCTGTTGATTCCAAAAGATCCCTATGAACAAATACAATTAGGGCTTTTTTCGAGGCTATCTTTTGGATTCAAATTTCCAAAATTGAAAAGTGATAAAGAAGACAACTTGAATTTAGAAGATGATAATTGATGACTGATGATTCTTGTCTTGGAAACTTGTATTTGACTTTTGTTGGTATTTACTTGTACAGTTGTACGTTTAGTTTAAGCTATCTTTGAATTTATTTTTTTTGTTAATTATGAATTCAATAATTTTGAGTAGTTTTTATAATTTTTGAGAATTTATATGCGGTATACATTATATAGACTATATAAAAAAGTTTAAAATAGTAGTTATCCTGCTTTCTGCTTTGCCACTGCAGCATTTTTGGGCCGGCTACTACATGCCACTATCTGGGATTTAAAAGACTACTATGAAGAAATTGAAGAATAAAGGTTTATGGTAACCATTCACCAATCACAATTATCATTTTCATCATTTGCGTATTGCAAATGGGTGTTACCTCTGGACCACTATTGGCTTCTGATAGCGAACTAGCGGAGTGGTTCTCAAAAGTGTTGTCCATTGCAGCTGCAATGACTTCTGTTCACATGATATAGCTTTCAAAAACCCATTTGGCCATTTTAACCTTAGAACCCCCCCCCCCCAAATCGTTTGTTCTTCATTTAGACTTCTCATATCACATTTTATAATATTGAAAGATAATGTTAAAATATGATCTAGGGTTATAATACGTTAAGGTAATACACTACGAGTATTGTAAGTATCAATTCTTCCTAGGTTGAGCCTGTTGAATAGATAGAGTACAAAGACGACCCATTTGTCTTTTTCAAATAGACAGAGGGGGGACACTAAGGAATAAGGTTGTACAGATTTTATTTTGTTTTGAATTTTTTAAGGAGAGGGGGAGGGTGGCTTCTGAGTTCTGATGTTTTAATACTTTCATGATTTTTGGGTTAATTATCTCATTAATATTATGAGTCTTTGGCTAATCTAATTCTTTTAATTGATTTTGATTTATAGGGAAGTTCATGAAGAAGTTAATCAAGCAAGAGAGAAGGCTTCTGATATTAAACTTGGAAGGCAGGAGCAGGTGGCTGCTCATCGCAAGAAACTTAAACAAGCCTATCTTCGAAAGAAACTGGAGCAACTGAAAGCCACATCTATTGTATATGGATCTGAGAATAAACAAACATGATCATTGCACCAGTGTTGTGAATAACTTAATGTTGGTGAAGGCAAGACTTCATTAAAGAAAGGCACGAGGAGTTAAAAGCTGGCAAAGAAAAACTGCATCATTATTCTCCAATGCCGTGTTTGGTTGAGGGGGAGGAGATAAATAGAGTTGTATGGGTCCCACATCTCTTACAGTATGCTTTGGTTCAAATATATCACTTATATTTCTATCCTCTTAACCAAATACAACTGCATTAAAAGATGAAGGGATAAAAAAGATGGAGCTGTTGTAAATAATGTAACTTGACCATTGTTGATTACATGAAATATTGATTTGAGCTTTGGAAAAAAATTGTTTGCATAAAAATATGAGCAGGGCATAGAAACATTTAATTGTTGGCTAGTCTTGTGTCTCTTAATTGAGGCACTGTATTCCCTTTCTCTTTCCATAGCCATGAGACTGAGCTACAACGTCCACAGGAAAAAAATAAAATGACATGTTCCGGGTTTAACATTGGATTGAAAGGTGTCTTTAACCAAACCTAATGATATTGTTTATATAACACCAACTCTAAAAATGTGGAGTTCTTAATGCATCAATTCAAAACTGAGTTGAACATTTTTAGAAATCTAGCCAGAAATAAAAAATTAGAACCTGTGGTAATTGCTATAAATATTTGGCAGCATTATCTCTATGGAGATTTTTCACTATGTGAAAGAACAGAGAATGTCATTCACAAGTTTTCCTATCATATGTAAACAAATTATTTTTGATTAATGACTAATCAGTCATCAAAACACAAGTTTGAGGTGTATACAAATCATAAATTTTATAAAATTTGGTTAAGAAAGGAATTAAAAGGTGTTGATTGAAAATTTAAAGTGCTATGATTTTACGCATTAATACCATTATTGAAAGGAGAAAAATGTAGCATATGTTCTAAGTAGGAAATCACTTCCTATCTCGTTCATGACCCTGAAGGAATTAATTTTTTATTAATCAATTTAGGATGTAAAATTTGTTACTCGAAACTAGATGACACCATATTCCATAAAAAACTAGATGACACCATATTCCATTGGTACAAGTAAGATCATTAGTGAATTGAGAAAGCAATTTTTTTAGACTCTACTAAAAGATGAATACATTCACCATAGAAAGGTAAAATAGGGTATTGCAAGATGTAATAGTTTGCATCTAAAAGTCGCCAAAATAAGTTAGGAGTTAATCTCGTAGCCTTCTTCCCAATAGCAACACAATCTGCTAAATGACTCTCATTAAAATGGGTTACTGTATATCAAATGAAGTTTTGGATCTCAGATTTTAAATGACATTGATTTCAACTCATTCTAACATGTGCAGTCCAAATGTGTGTGGATAGTTTGTAGTCCCAAATGTAGAAACCAATAAAAATAATAATTATACTTTAAATAATAATATATAACTAACACTAATTGGATGATGAACTCAAACTGATAACAGATCAAGCTTCACAAATTATTTAAAAGAATTAACTTGAAATACCTTCACTCCATAAAGTATAGCTTCGTTACGGATCAAGCCAATCAATGGTGGGCTGCTTAGACGGGTTCCTATTGTCAACAAGTCACCTTCTATTGGAGCACCAATTGCATTAGCTCCATCTCAGAGACTGATAACAACCAGGGAGAGGAAATAAGAACAATAACATGTATCAGTCTATAGAAAAAATAGAGAAATAAAGCGCACCTGGTCGTGGTTGTGTGTTGTTGTCGTGGCGGTGCTTGGTGGTGTGCGTTTAGCTTCTGAGTCGCCGGAGACAGAGGAAGAAGAAACCACAGGTTCAGCTTTGCGGGAGTGCGGTGCGGTGACGGAGGAACAAGACGCGTGCGAAGGTGCGAAGCTGATGGTTGTTTAACTTGCGGCGGCGACGACACACGGGGTGGGGAAGCAAGAGGATTTCACAAAAGTATTTCACTTTTGCATTCAATTAGGGTTGGGACTTTTGTGTTCCGTATAAATTAAAATTCCGACGGACATAAAGGCAATCGGAAACATCCGTGGGAAACCCTAATTTTTTCCACCAAATGACCATTGTCGGTATCGTCCATGGGTAAGCCTTCCATTTCCGATGGAATTGCAGTCGCCGGAAATGGGCCGTCGAAAATCCGCATTTTTCTTGTAGTGTTTAGATCAAGTGCAAATTAAATTGATGCAATTCCTCATTTTATTTTCAACGTTGTACAAGCGAATATAAGTTCTATCATGTTTTTGAGTGATTTTTAGTGTTCTTTGGAAGTTATTTCCCTTTTTATCCAAAAGAAAAAGAGAGATTAAGTGCAAATAATTATTCAAGATTTTGGGACCAAGCACACAATCAGTTTTCCCCTATATTTTGGGACCCAAATGCCACCATAGCAACATTCCTCAATGAAACACCAAAGCCAACAAACAAGCAATCCAAAAAAAAGGAAAATTATTAGTTAAAGAAAAATAAAGCATGACATTTGTTCCATCAAATAACTTCATTTTCTTCCCCAAGGCAACAAAATATCTATTCACATCAAGAAAGATTCTACTGCTCCATAACAACATATGATATGGATCGTAGGAATAAAGCTTCTACTAGCCCTACTCCTATCAGTGTCAGTCAACTAGAAAACTGGCCAAGGTGGACCAAACAATTTTACTCTTTGCGAGTGTTTGAATCAGAGGAGTCCACCTCTGAGTCCCTTTCTAAGTCAGACAACCCCATTCTGCAGCGCCTTCTACGTGATTTTACTGGTTTATTTGCGGAACCCACCCATCTTCGTGATTTTACTGTGCATTAAACGTTGTCACAGTCAAAGATAGGTTCCCCCTTCAACGATAGATGAATTGTTAGACGATGGGAGTAGCGCACGTCTTTTTCAAATTATATCTCACGTAGGGTTTTCATCAAATTCGTCTCTAGCCCAAGGTCATGCATAAAACATTTCGAACTCAGGATGATCATTATGAGTACCGCATGATGCCATTCAGGCTCTGCAACGCCCCTGCCACCTTCCAAGCCACGATGAATTACCTTTTTAGGCCTTTACTCCGCAAGACTGTTGTTACGGATTTATAGATTGGACTCAGTGTTAAGGCTCATTAAGAATTGGTCAATTCTAAATATAGACTATAACTGTCTAGCAGAATCGAGAAAAATAAAAGATAATAACTGCATGGTAACTGAAGAATATATCTTCTCAACAAACCTAGGGATATTTTTAGAAAACAAGACACACAACTCTTAATCTCTCTGTTCCTTTCACACAGTGCACACGCCCCACGTCAATTGTGGTGTTCTTACTCTAAGCATTGTGATCTTCTTCCATGAGGCATTTTACTTCCATAAATACCTTCAGAGAGAGAGAGTCTGATCCTATATCAATCATCCAGCTACCTTTGCTGGACATTCATGTTCATCAAAAATAGAACATTGGTGTCGTATGTGGGAACGTTAAATTTCAAATCCCACTTTCCCGATGGTAAACACAAGAAGTAACAATTAGGCTGCACACCCACGCTCTAATGCGGAAAAAGGAGAAGAGAAAGAGAACATCTAAATTTGCATGTTGAGAAAGGCAGAAACTCTCATCTTTTAATCTTCTTGATCTCCTTGTTTAACCGTTAGATTTTGCTGAAACTGTTACAATAAGTTCCTGACTCATCACTCTTCACGGCTAACGGTTGGTTTCTTGAATAGAGACTTGTAGTATCACCATAAATTCCCAAACCGAAATGGTTCAGAATCCATTTTCTAAAGCAGGCAGCGGTATTGCGAGGGATATTTCTCTCACACTAATTGTTGGATCACTTTAAAACTTTGGAGAAAGATTAATAAAATCGGTTTCTACATTCTAACCTTTCGAATCATTTATTAAAGCGTTTTCAAGAGGGAATGTTTCAACTGCAAACAAAGATTATCAGAATTCATGCTCTGTTCTATCTTGTTTGGTGCAGTGATATTGAGAAAGGGTTATCTCTTTTATCAACCGTTGGATTATCCTCAAATTAGGTCAGTGTGTTCTTCTATTACAGTAAATCAATTTGATCGTTGGGATTTGTTAATTATTATTTATGGTGGTAGAAATTAATTTCGTACAGAAACCTATTTTGTTTGCTTACCTCTTGTGATGTTTTGATACAACTTTTGTTGAAATTGTTTGTTGATTGTAATGGTTGCCGGAACCCTTGTGTAATCTCATTTTGTTGATAATGAAGAATTTGGGTGGACTCCAAGATAGGTCATGTGGTTTTTACTTCTCATATTAAGAAGGTTTTCCCTGCTTATAAGGCAGCGCTTCAGATGGAGGAACATGGACAACCCGACTTATAATGAGAATCGAGGAATGTTGTACAAATAGAAGCCAATCCGAACATACAGTTGCGAGGCAATGAGTCCAGTTGAGATTTCATCCAAGTCGCTAAATTGGATAATGGGCCCTTGGGAAACGATAAAATTTGATTCCCACCCAATAATGGTGAAAGCATAACAGCCGCAGATCAAAATTCTAATATGATGGGTGCAGAGCATAAGAAGGCAGCCTCATCAATATAGAATGTGAGATTCACCACCAGGGAAGCTAGGTTGGCATATGCGCAATATCACTTTATGAGGGTGGATCTTGTCTCACGAGCGACAACAAAGATTAAATTAAGCAAAAGCTAAGTCTTCTCACCCTTTTCTAATATGAAGCGTCAGAAATCGTTCTTTATAGTACTTTTATAATAATATATGTGTAAAATATTATTATTTTTGCATCTCAAATATAATTACTATAAGAAATTGATTAATCAATTAATGTTGGTAATAAATTTATGTTTATTATTAAATGAATGAATTGTCAAAGTCAATTAATGTGATCAAGAATGCTAGGGTTATGACACTGACATTAATTCCTAATTACCCTTATTGCACCAAGAAAATGGTTTGTGCTGGATGCACCGTGATGTCAAGAATTATGGAGATAATTTATAATTTTGAGTTTATATACGAAGCCAACCCATGAATCAATTTCTGTGCTATTAAAGTTTTTATAATAACTATTAAAATGCACCGTGATGTGAATGGTCCTTTTTGTCAATTATACAATAATTTCCATTACAGTTTTGGAACCATTAATTTTATTTAGTACGTATAAGAACATAATTTCTATCATAGATTTATAATAACTATTCAAGCCAATTATTTTTCGCAATACATTTGTGGAAACACTACTACAAAAATGGCTTTTTACATCGTTTATTTACCCCTTTCTACGTCGGTTGTACAACCGTCGTAGTTATAGGTGTCGTTAAAAAAGCAAATTTTTAAAGTCGGTTGGCAACCGTCTTAGAAAATGACTTTCTAAGACAGTTGTCATCTAATAACCGTCTTAGAATGTCATTTTCTAAGACGGTTGTTAGCTACAACCGTCTTAAAAAGTCATTTTCTAAGACGGTTATTAGCCTAATAACCGTCTTAGAAAGGCACATTCTAAGACAGTTGTAAGATAACAACTGTCTTAAAATGCATCTTTCTAAGACGGTTGTTACGTAACAACCGTCTTAGAATGCGACATTCTAAGATGGTTTTTTGTTGATAACCGTCTTAAAAAGATACATTCTAAGACGGTTTCTAAGTTACAACTGTCATAGAAAGGCACATTCTAAGACGGTTCTCAGCCTAATAACAGTCTTAGAATGTGTCTTTCTAAGACGGTTCTTTTGACAACCGACGTAGTTTCGTGTTTCTTTTTTTAATTTTTTTTCCAATTTTTTTTACGCATACATAATAATAGCTGCGGTGATATGATTAAAGTATTACTGGATCATACGAAGTATATAAAAATAAATATTATTTCATTAACAAGAATAAACACAAAGTTTCACTAACAACAATATACATAAGATAAAATATAACATCTATAACAATACACACCTCTTTTCCTTTGTAAATTCTAATATTCTGACATAAAGATATCAATTACAGGTTTCAAAAATGTTAAATAAGAGTGAGTTATCAAATAAGATCAGTTCTACACACGTGTTGTCAGGCAATTGGAAGTTGGCACACGAGAGAGTCAAAACATATGCGTTCGTAAGCTACAATCTTGACCTGCCATAATTATTAGATAAAAAATAGCAATAAGAATATTGATACAACATACTAGTATGAGATAGGGATTGATATTGATCACATCAACTGCTATAATTCCTTTATAGCCTAAAAACTCACGGGGCTGGGATTTAAAATTCCACAATGAAAAGAAGCATCTAGAATTCAGTTCAAGACCCATTCAACTAAAGTTTCTATTGACAACTAATAGAATTACAGAAGGCTTCAAAACCAGGCAAAATTAACAGATGATGGAGATATTGATTGAATAGATAACCTAACTTGAG
>PYAF01005901.1:1505279-1528118 GCA_007407185.1 Glycine tomentella
TGCACATCTACTCATTATTACTGAAGTTATACAATAGCTGAACATTACCAAATCAAAACAATAGGTGGTTTAATTCAATTTAAGATAAACAGAATAACACTACACATTAAAGATAAGGAATTTCGTTTTCCACACACCGAAAGGCGAAGAAGAATGCAATGCATTAGTGATTTAGAAGTGAATCTGAAAATGCAGCCACCGAGATGAGGACTCACGAGATTATTGAAGATTGTGAATAGGGAGACTAAACCAACGAGAAGAAGAAGTAATGTGAAAAAGATAGAGATCCTGGAGTTGTGAGGCGAAACCCTAGGGTCATCGATGAAGAAGGAGCACATGTGCCGGTCGCGGTCCTTGGACGAGTGTCGATCGTGCTCGTCATCGTCGGCGAGGTGGTTGTCGGGAATGAGAGGGGAGGAATCGCCGCCACTGCCGGCGTCGCGTTTCATCGGAGAATTGGAGGCTTGGGTGCCGAGGGAGGAAGAGTGTCGGAGCTCCGCCATGCTCCGATTCGCGATGGAGTGAGTTTCAAAGACGGTGAAGAAATGACATGTCAGAGCGTGGAGGTGGGTGAGGGGAGGAGCCGGCTTAAAGGAGGCAGAGTTGGCCGTGATGGTGCCAGGAGGGACTGAGGTCGTCGAGGTGGGCGAGGGTTTGGAGGAAGTGAAGGGACGGAGATGAAGCCAAAAAAAAAAATTGAATGGTTAATAAAGAAGTTTTTTTTTTTTTTTTAAATGTAGTAAAATTTTATTTTTATAATAATGCTTCTAAGACGGTTTTCGTAAAACCGTCTTAGAAAGCTAGTTTCTAAGACGGTTTTTGCAAAACCGTCTTCAATTTGTTGTATTTATTTACAAAAATGCCACCGCGTGTCTTTTTAAGACGGTTTTTTATCAACCGACGTAGTATCACTGTCGTAAAAAACACTTTTTGTAGTAGTGAAAATATGTTTTTAATCATCTACAGTATTGTGATTAATCACTCAATATTCTTCACAGGGACAATGATACCCAAAAAGGGAGAGAGTGGAAGTTAACTCGACCAGCCATTGAATCCGACAATTTCCTTTTCTCGGCCAGTGTAGCCTGTACGTGAAAAATTGTTTGGAAGATGCTGGAAGATAACGATATGAATAGGGGTGATTGTCATTGATTGGAAATAAAGCGTTCATATATCGCTTTTCCACCATAATATAGCTTGGCAAAATCAAGAAAGAGAGGCAAAGAAAAAGAAATTGCCAGATTATATGCAGTATCATTGAGAAGAGCAAAGGAATCCGGAAGAAAGCAAATGTTAATCTCGATAATGGTAGGAACCAGTTAAATATTTGTAGGAATCCGGAAGAGTTCTCCCTGGCCAGGATTAAAAGAGAGCAATTTTATGCTCCATTCTAAGGGCAGTACTAAACTATTCGTTGTTATTACCATTATTATCCATGTTATTGTTATTGTTTGGATTTGCAGTTTTAGAACAAAACGCCAATTGACATGGAGAGGACATGATGCATGCGAAACTTCTTCATATATTCAACAAGTCGGTCCAATCAAATTTGAAATACAAGCTGGCAAACTTTATCTAGCCTCCTGCAGCGTTGTTTTTAACAACAACTATGTTTGGACAAAATATGAAACCACATAACACACGAATATCAAATAATGAAGGGAAAATGAAGGGCAGGCTCTCATTACCTTTCCAAACAAAATGAAGATTGTCCGAGTCATAATTCAACACAAGGAAAAGAAAGTCTTAAGAAAATTAAGGAGGCAAATTCGTTTGGTGGCTACAAATGAAAGACAAATAAACCCTTCTGATCCGTGTTAGCTAAATTGGATGATGGACTCCGTTCAAGTGAATCATGATGATGAGATAAGTGAATTATATCTCAAGTTATCTTGTATATGTTATCCATGTATATGCATGTGGAAGTTATGAAGCTTGATACTAATTTGTTGCATTATGGCATATGATTATTGAGCATTCTAATGTCCCTGCAGAATAATATTATTAAACTTGCACCGATGAAGAAAGTAAAGTGAAAAAAGCAATCGGTGATTCCAGTAGTTACGGAAGTGATGCATATTCCATGGTGGGACAATTGTGTTTGGCATATTAAGTTCAGTGTTTCAGACTTCAATTAAAGATGAAGTGCAATACAAGGCTTAGGTCCAAAAAGTTAATTTGAAAGAATAACTGAGGCAAGCCGAGCTCGAGAAAAGAAGCAAACGCTACTTCCCCAAATATCAAATCAAAATGTCGACATTCTTTTGTTTTTGGTAAATTATGAAGAAAGCCAGCTCAAATTAAAAGACCACGACAAATGAAACCAGATTCAAATAAGAAAGGCACCGCACCATAAATGGGGCCCAAATTAAAAAGTCCTTCAAAGAGGTAAAATTGGTTTTCGTAACCATAAAACTTTGAAAAAAGTCAAAATGATATGTCGGCCCTCCGGGATATAAATGGTGTGTCTGCCCTCCGGGATATAAATGGTGTGCCAGCCCTTTGGGATATAAATGGTATGCCGGCCCTCGGGATATAAATGGTGTATCAGCCCTCCAGGATATAAATGGTGTGCCAGCCCTCCGAGATATAAATGGTGTGCCGGCCCTCAGGGATATAAATGGTATGCCGGCCCTCCGGAATATAAATGGTATACATAAAATGGTGTACCAGCCCTCCAGGATAAAAATGGTTCACAAATCAAATGGCAAGAAAATGTCTCAAGCGGCAACAAAGTCAGTATAGAAATGTCGACAAATGAAGCCGGTTGTTAATCAAAGATCAGCAAAGCCAAATGGAAAAGCTATGGCGAACAAAGCTGGACTTATATGTAAAGCCACCAAAAAGAAGCCGGGTTCGAAGAGTAAGGAAGGACGCTTCCAAAATTCGAAATCGGGGCCGAGTTCGAGGAATAAGGAAGGACGCTTCCAAAATTCGAACTCGGTTAAAAACTTAAGTTGTAAGAGATCTTGAGGGTAAAGCCCAAGAAAGGGTTAAAAACTCAAGAATTGATTGCTTAAGGGTAAAATCTGAACTAGTTAAAACCTTCAGCTAATGATAAAATAGGGGTATAAAAATAAACCTCCATGTGTATGATGCATCAAAGTTGTATTCTGGGCTAAGAAGGTGAACCGTCATGATGACCTTGATCAGGTTAAAATGTTTAAGGTCTTGGTGAAAAACTGAGATTGAACATGTGATAGATTGTCCTTGGTCCGGATTGAATTTTGGTAATACGAGCTGGAATGTAATGTGGAGAAAACCTTCGCATAATATAATACCTGGATTTTAATACCGGATGAATATTCAAGCAGACTCTGCATAAGATATTTCTAACTTTGGCCAAGTCATTGAATAGAACTCTAAAAGTGTTTGAGTTCATATGAAAATGAATTTCGAAATTATGTTCGATTTCATTGAAGAGAACTTAAAGTGTTTTGAGTTCATTTATCAAAAATTTAAAGGTGTGTGTCTTATCTCATAATAATCTGGGTTACGGGAAAAACCTATCGTTAAAACAGATAAACCCCGAAACCCGGATGGCAATCAAATGTGATGTACAGGAACTTCAACATAGAATATACCCCGACTATCCTAGGGCCTTGACATACAAAATACCTCGGCCTAGGATTACCGATAATCGAGCGTGAAAAGGCATTAAAGAATTAACTTATCCAATCCAAACTAATACATCCCGGCTGTCCAGAAGCTTTGACAATCGGGTTGGGGGGCAACTGTTACGGATTCATAGATTGGGCTCAGTATTAATGCTCATTAAGAATTAGCCAACTCTGAATATGGACTGTAACTGTCTAGCAGAATCGAGAGAAATAAAAGATAATAACTGCATGGTAACTGAAGAATATATCTTCCCAACAAACCAAAGATCTCGGCCGAGATTATGAAGAGATATTCCTCAACTAACACACAGTGATTATAAATAGGGATATTTTCAGAAAACAAGACACACAACTCTTAATGTCTCTGTTCCTTTTACGCAGTGCACACATCCCACGTCAATTGTGGTGTTCTTACTCTAAGCATTATGATCTTCTTCCCTGAGACATTTTACTTCCATAAATACCTTCAGAGAGAGAGAGAGTCTTATCCTATATCAATAATCGAACTACCTTTACTGGACATTACTGTTCATCACGAACAGAACAACTGTAAATGTCTTCTTTGATGACATTTCAGTCTTTAGCGTCTCTTAGTCATTGCATTGGGAGCACTTGGTCTAGGTGTTTTCCATTCTTGCTCAACATCAATTCTTTCTTAAGCCACAAAAATCCATTTTTTGGCAAACTCAGGTGGCATATTTAGGTCATGCTGTTTCTATAGGCACTGTGGCTCCAAACCCATCCAAGGTCCAAGCAGTGGTTGATTGGGTGAGCCCCACTTTTGTGAAAGCACTGCGTGGATTCCTTGGGCTATCCGAATATTATTGCAAATTCATTCGTGATTATGCTGCCATAGCTGAGCCTCTCAATTCCTTTCTCAAGGACAATTTTCAGTGAAACTCGGTTGCACAACAAGCCTTTGAAGTCCTTAAGCGTGTTTGAGCACTGCCCCTATTCTCACATTACCAGACTTTACTGTTCCGTTTGTGGTTTAAATTGGTTTAAATTGACGCTTCCGGTTATGCTATGGGTGTTGTCCTTCTTCAGAATGGACACCCAATTGCTTATTTCAGTAAGCCATTTTGTAAGCGTGTCTCACAGGCTTCTACTTAATTGTGCTAGTTGCATGCCGTCACTAGTGCTGTTAAGAAGTGGCGGCAATACTTGTTGGGCCATTTCATCATCATACAGACGGATCATCACAGCCTTAAGGAGTTGTTAACTAAGGTAATTCAAACTCAATTTTGAGGTTGACTCGTAGGCTTATGTGAAGTTGCAGCCTTATAGACAGACCTCAGTTTCTCATGAGAAATATCACAAGTTATCTAAACGTTATTATGGTCCGTATCAAGTTGTGGCTCGTGTTGGTCCAGTAGCTTACAAGATTGCATTGCCTTCATACTCCAAAATTCACAATGTTTTCCATTGCTCCCTTTTGAAGGCTCACATTGGTCCTCCACCTGATCGATTTGATGATGTTCCTCAGCAGTCTATGGACAATCATCCTCTTGTCACTCCATTGCCCATTTTGAGTTTCAAGACTGTTGAGGAATCTGCTGGCCCGGTGCGGATGGCTTTGGTTTAGTGGCAGGGATTGTCTCCAGATGACACATCATGGGAGAAATGAGATGACTTGTGTCACAGCTTTACAACCTTTAGGACAAGGTTGCTTTCGATGCGGGTGGTATTGATATGGATCACAGGAATAAAGCAGCCCAAGTGGTTAGTAGGCCCAAAAGGATATTGAAGGGAAATCGTGATACTGATTATGTGTATTAGTGAGAGGAGAGGAGAGGCATTCGAGAAGGAATAAGTTTGTTAGAGTATTCTGTTAGGAAAGTGAGAGTATTCTATTAGTGCTGGGCCTATGGCTAGTACTATTTATCCTTGTATTGCCTTTTATGATGGATGCTGAATATGATCTGATTTCCTCTCCCTTATTGTTCTTTTTGGGGGTATCCCTGGCCTCGAATTCAATGAACTATATTTCATTTATCAGCATATCTCTAGCAAACAGAGAAAAAATAGAAGTAAGAGCAGCTACTGTAAGACACTGTCACATAAGTAGTGAGATAATGGACTAACTGATTAGCAACATTTTCAGCATCTTTTTTGTGCCAGAGATATGAATGTAAATAACTAACAAGTTTAATTGCTATGCACACTGCCAGTGTAAAACAAATCATAATTCATGGTATAAATGAAGGTAATTAGGATAAAACTAAAACTTTTTAAAGATGTGACATTCTGTGATTGATTAACAGTGACTGTCAGTGTATATCAATTAAATCCATAACTAAAACTTCTCAATGCCTATGTAAAAAAAAAAAAATTCTGCAACCGAAAGTCTGTTAAGATTTGAGGACTTTCAGAAGTGTATATATTGTTTAACAGAGACATACTTAAAACAACAACAAAAGCCTTATCCCACCACTAGGTGAGTATACAAACATACGCAAAAGGGGAAAAAATGCATCATGAGTTGTATAAAAAATATGAGTGTTGCAAATTATCAGACATTTCTACCTGGTTAATTCATCTAAACCAGAAGCTACATACTAAAAGTATGATCTTTCAACAAATTGAATGAGGAATAAATAGTTTCCATGCACAAATTGAAGCTTCCTCAACAACAATATCATTTGGGGCACGTGCTACTTGCTCCATGAAAGTTATATTACCCTCCAAATTGCCCGAAAGGTTCTCAAAGAACAGCAAAGAAAATATAACAGTTAATAAACTGTTCCAAAGCTTAAGCTGTTAAGCATGAGCTAAGGCTACACTTGACAGAGAAACAATCTAACTAAATCAATCTTAGATTTGTGTCTCTGATAAAATTCTCCATACAATGCATGAATCTAAAATAACCAAAGTAAAAGTGAACCCATATTCCAGAGGATCGTGCATTCCCAATTCCCATACATATCAAGATTATAGTTGAAATAGGTCAACTGGTAGCATCACCAAAATAAACGATACTATTTATCTCATCACTCGTCAGTGTATACTACAGATTCATTGGTACTCCAGAACGTATAATAAGGGAATCAAGGTTATTATATTCTCAATTTTGGTAATACATGGTGCTTACACGCCCTCATTATAGAAAGACCAAAATAAGAACGTTTATTAATCAAATGAATAGGAAAAGTGAAAAGATCCATATTTGCTACAGCCTACAAATTAACCAATTCAATTGATCAGAAAACAATATAACTAGTAAATATTGATATAATGTCGTATATAGGGAAATTTTAAAACAAATAACATATAAGATTAATGTTGACACTGGACCAATAAAGTCAAATTTCAGTTGATGAAGCTATATGGCAAACTTATAGACCCATTATACCAGAAATTCTTGATTGGAGAAAGCTAAAACGACTAGAAACAGGGTACCTAGAAGATTGTTGCTTGGTCTCTGCCATATGCATTAGATGGTGACACCCTTAAAGTTTAAATATAATTATTCTTCTTTGTTTAAACATATTTTTCTCATAATAGCTAAAAGTGCAAAGAGCACAAGATGATTCGTTAATCTTATACCCTTGGATGACAAACTTAACTGAATTTTAATTTATTGTTGTCTGCTTATTCAAATCAAACTAAACTGCTGTGAGAGTAGAACTGAAGTTAGCCTGTGAGTGGTGTAACAAACTAATGATTCAGTATCACTAAAACCAGAGACACGGTCACAAACTATCAAGTTATATATGAAAATTTAACTTCTGCAATCAAGTACAGTCAATTTTTCTGAACTTTCAAGTGTGTAGTATTTCCAGATGATCAATCTGACTTTTGACCTTTATCTGTATCCAATAGCAGTGACACTTTTTTCTGAAATCGGGTTACATATCTCCCCAAAAACATTTTCTCACTCATAGAAATATAGCTACTTATGAGTAAATCGCTCTTCATCAAACCCCTGGATTCAAAATTTAATAACTGCACATCATGAACTTGAGTTTTGGTAAAACGGTCTTATCATGTTTTGACAAAAACACAAAAGGGGATTTCTTTACAAGGCTACTTAGCTGGGTATCGGAGAATCCATAGTTGTTTAGAAGATCAATTACAGCATCTGCCCCATCTGGGTTTTTCAGTTCCAACCTTTTGGAGAGTTTCATGGCCTTTTCTGGGGATAAACCACATGGGTTGATGAAGTGAAAGGTGCCACCTTTGTGGTGATTTGTGTTTGAAACAGATAAAGTACGTGAATTGAAGAAAAGGAAAGTATTGTGGCAGAGAACACCATAATGGGGGGGTCCTAATTGTTAATCTAGCAATTAAAAATCGTGCATTTGTGGTGAATGGTAGAAAGAGATTGATGACTCACCCAATTTCAGTTTGAACTTGAAGGGTTACGCTTTTATCCAAGCATGTTTCTCGGTTTTAATTTAGTTCTTTATAATTTTTTTATAATGTTAAATTAGGTCCGGCAAAAGTAATAAAATAATACATTTTTAATTAAAAATTATTAATTTGGTGTTGTTTTGAAACTAATTACATTTCTGGGACAACGTCCATCGGACATTTCTATTAAAAATTATGACCGTTTATGTAAAATATCATCACCGATGCACGGATACGTGACACGTGTTACAACGGACACGTGGGACAATGGGGGGAGTCACGCCTCATCTGGGCATGACTAAGGGGTGTCACACCTCATCTGGACGTATCTTACTATCCCAGACGTATAATTAGTTTTCAAACAACTCCAAATTAATAATTTTTAATTAAAAAAATATTATTTAGGTTCTTTTGTCAATTAGGTCTTCATATTTTAAAAGATTTAATCAAATCCTACAATTTTAAAAAAAAAATATCTCAATTAGATCATTTTCATCCAGTTGCAACTTACCTGATAGCATGTAAACACCAAAATGTTTAAGAAAAAAAATCAATCAATTTTTGTTTCTTTTAATTCAATTTAGAGACAGGATAGTGGTTTATTATTTAAAATTTTAAAAAAATATAAAAATCTCATTCCTCTCTCCTCTCTTCTTTCCGTTACAAAGAAAAATCTGGACCTTGATCCATTTATAATCTGAACGCATTTTTCATATCAAAGGTGATTATTGCTCCACAAGCAAAAAACCAATCTGGAGTAACCATTCGATCATTTTCTTGTGGTTCCATGGAAACCAAACAAATTCAGAAAAAAGGAAAGTCCTCGCCAAAGTGTATTCAAACGGATTAGAAACCACAACAACTTATTCCATGAAAGCATAATCCACTAAGCACCGAAGTTGTAATCAATTATAAAAGAAAAAGTTGCAATCAACAAATGCAATTGGGGGTTTGATGATGCTGCAGCTAGAGCGTGTCCCATGGAGGCACACTTGAGAAAACGAAAGTGAACATGATGCGTACGAGGAGACAGAAATAACGTGAAATAAGGAGGAGTGATAAACAAGATATTTTGGTTTTTTTTAATTACGTATTAAACTACTATGATATCCTTATATAAATTAATAAAAATAAAATAGTGTTTTTTTTTTTTTGTCTTAAATATTTTGGAGTTTAATGGCATTCCAACTAAAATTGGAGTGTATTTAGTGAGTTTTTAGTATTTTGGACTTAAAGAGGATTACTTTATGTTTGGAAAGGTGAGTGAGTATAGTAAAGTTTAAATGTGAAAAGAAGAAATTATAAGAATCATAAACTCTTTTTCAACTCTCAAAATCTGAAACACAAACACAAAATTTCTCACTCCACTACTCTTTTCTTTCTCTTCAAGAAAACACATTCCTTGAAGAATTGAAAAGTTGGTTGTCTTATTCAAAGGGGGTCTTTTTCTCTTATCTTTAGTTTTCATTATATTGATGTCCCTTTGTGTGATAAGCACCTCTCTTCCCTCTTTTATATTCCATTTTCGTTTTTCACAAGGGCACCCACAGGGTTTCATGTAAAAAGCTTAATTTTTGGACTTGAATCTGACTTTGGGTTGATTTTGGGTATCGATAATAACCTTGTAGTTTGAATTACTAGTGGAGTTGAAGAAAGTTTCCTCATTGGACCCGAAGTTCCCTCCTTTCTTCCTTTTATTTATCTCAAAACAAGTTCCTTGGGTTTGATCCGTAAGCAAAACTTTATCCTTTTATCTGCTTAGGTTGTGGTGGATTGGTTTCAAGGGTTTTGAAAAATGAATCATGTTGTTAAAAAAATGAAAGTTTGAGCATTTGAGGTTTTGAGTTTGGAAATTTGGATTCTTGATTATTTGATGAATGTTGATCAAAAGTTCCATTTGTGAAGAGTTTTGATGTTTATTTATGCATTTGAAACTAATAGGAAAGAGTTTGGATTTGTTTTGGGATGATTTGGAAGTCATGAGAGACAATTCTATAGATTTTTTGAAATTATGCAGAATTCACGTCCAGTGACCATTTTCGTGCCCAGTGCCCAGTGTTACATCCAGTATCCAGCGTTGCATCTGGTAACCATTTTCACGTTCAATGAGCATTTTGAGTCTAGTGATCATTTTGAGTCCAATGACAAGTTTTGCATCAATTACCATTTTGAGTCCAATGATCAGTTTGATGTAGATGTGATTAATATTTATTTTCCTTGCTTAAATTAATTATTTTGAGATCTTAATAAATTTATGATGATATGAGATGCAATTGAGATGATGTTTTTTTATTATTAGAAGTCGGCTTTATGTTGAAATCATGAGATTTATATTCACATGAGTTTTTGGTGAGTTATTTGTAAGAATTCAATATGTTGTAATGTCTTGTTATGTTTATTGGGCTATATGTGGGTTCATGAGTATAATGAATGTATGAATGGTAAATCTATGATATTATAACCTCTAGTCTCACATATATATACCAAAATTATAATTAAGTCAAGGTCCAATATCATCGTCAAGTAAATGGCACTAGTTGTCTCACTGGCATATACTATAGAATCCATGTTAAGTGATAGTGTAGAGAGAACAAGACAGACAATTCATCAATATTATCCTTGGATGACAAGATTAAGTGAATCTTCATTTAATATGCTTTGCCTATGCAAATCAAACAAAATAACCACAACTTGACAATACAATTGAAGATAGTCTGTAAGTGGTGTAACATACTAGTGATTTGGCATTGCTAAAAACCAGTGACAAACCATCAAGTGTAAAATGAAAAAAAAGAAGTCAATTTCTACAATCAAGTGCATCTAATAAAAATTTCCAAGATTAAGGTATATCCAGATGATCAATTTGAGACCTATGTATACATCCAATAATAGTGGTTCATTTTTTTGAAATCGAGTCACGTATCTCTCCAAAAATGTTTTCTCATTGATCTTGATAAAGCTACTTACTTTAGAATCTCTCATTATCAAACCCCTTGACTTCAAAATTTCAATTGCAAATCTAGCCATTAGTGTCTTCTCCAAGTTGCATTTAAGAATCTTAGGGCATCTGACAGGCAAACCTATGTCTTTCGTCAAGAAGTTCTATATTTTCATAAGGTAAATAACTATTTTCATCCCTGAAAGTGTGCAATGTTAACAAACCCATCCCTGCAAAATATAAAAAACAAAAATTAGTCCTTGAAAGAATAAAAAGTTAGACAAATATGTGTCACAGTTAAATTTTCGTTCGTTAACGTTAGGAAACTTGCCTATGTGGCACGTAGAGATGAAAATGTCACAGAATTAACACCCACGTGGACATATGGGCTCAAGTTAGTAATAGATACATCCTTAAATTTAACAACTTATTGACATTTTTGTTCTTTAATTATATAACTTACTGACAAATATATCCATAGAATATATATATATATATATATATATATATATATATATAAACCTAATTAGTTGACATCAGTAACAAGATACATACATCAACAACACAATAGACATAGAAGTTTCTATTTTTGTCATTGCAAATATTTATTATAATGTATTATAATTATAATTACATTTATAATATCAACTTATAACAGATAAATCAAGACTTGAGAGGAGGTAAGATATGGATAGGTTCTTAAATAAAAAACTACTATGCCAAATCTTATATGGATCATCCACAAGTACAAGAAAATAAGTATGAGAAGTCTAGCCACCTAAACTATAATGTTTTATAGTTTCCTTGTTCAGTTAATGACCTCCTATATAATTATAATAGACGTCAAATATATAGGTTAATATATAAGTGATCACTAATTGAGAGAGGAAGTTATAAAAGTATTGTAGTTCTGGTTCTTAGACCTCTCATGATTGTTTTCTTCTACTTGTGGATGATTCATTTAAAATTTGACAAACTGGTTTTTTATTTGAGAACCTACCATTGTCTTGCCTCCTCGATTTCTATGTGATAAGTTAACATTTATACATACAATTATAATTATAATACATTATAATAAATATTTGCAATTAAAAAAATAGAAAGTTTTAAGTTTAATGTATTGTTGGTGCATGTATATTGTTAATGATGTTAACTAATTAGGTTTATGTATTTTTTGGATATATTTGTCAATAAGTTGTATAATTGAATGACAAAAATGTCAATAAATTGTTAAATTAGGGACTATTTGTCAGTAATTTTAATCCCTATGTTCACGTGAGCATCAATTTTGTGGTATTTTCTTTCATGTGTGCTACATAGGCAAGTTTCCTAACGTTAATAGATGAAAGTTAATGGTGGAACGAATTTGTCTCACTTTTTACACTTTCGGGGACTAAATTTTGTTTTTTTATCTTTCAGGGACAGATTTGTCAACATTACACACTTTCAAGGACGAAAATAATTATTTACCCTTTTTTATAATATTCTCTTTTGACAACATAATAAATTGGGGACTCTTTTTGAAAGCTAAAAGACAAATGTCTCTAGACCATCCCCACTTCTCAAAAACCATTAATTTCGATTCCCACATGGCTTCATTCATCTTTGCAAGCACTTGAAGCGCCCACACAAAATTTGATTTCAAATGATCAATCCCCATTACCTTCACTTTCTCCACAGCCTCAACAAATCTCGAATGCTCCATAAACGTTACACTAGGAAAATTGGTCACCAATAAGGAAATGGAACGTTGAGGCACCCCAATGCAAGCTGTCTCAAAGCCCTTCATTTCAAACCGAATCATCAAGCTGTCTCAAATCCCAAAAGGAAGATTCATAGGCCTTGAAAGCTTCTACTACATATGCTTGCTACACCTCCCTAATATCTAATATCCCAATATTGCCCTTCTCATTTTGTAAATTATTGTCTGATCTTTCTTCTCCCTCGGTCATTCTCTCTTTCCAACACTCTCCCTCTGTTTTGTATGAAGTAGGTAGAAAACAAAGTTGTAGACAAAAGGTCGTGATCCATTTATCAGAATGACAAATTCGTCACACAAACATTGGTGAATTTTCCATATTCGTAATTAGTTTTTGTTCATTTCATATTACTCAATCCAATATTAACAAAAACTAATTTTGAACTTACAAATCCAAAAAGATTCACCATTTACCAATGTTTATTGTTACGGATTCGTTAATCCAGAAACATATGTTTTCTGGATTACTTAATCTGGAACATAAAAAATAGTTTTGGATTAACATTTGTAGATACCATTAAATGTAACACCCCGTAGGCCTCCGACGTGTTATCATTAATAATATCAGATTAGCGCATAAAACATAAATTATATAGCTCAGCGGAAGTATAGAATCGTTTTCTTGATACATTATGTATGGAATAACAGATAATTCAAATCACAATTATACAAAATCATAAGTCACGCCCCTGCTGATCCAGTTTCTCATATCATATATCAAAAACCAGACAATTTTAATCATACAGACAGATAATCAGATATACGACAATTATACTCAGGGGAATATCACATATCATATAAGATCAAAGTTCTGTACATATATATATACATCAGTGTCCACAATCCACACCACACATATCGTGGTGATACAAAAGAATATCAGCCCTCTAGGAGGGAGTACAGACTATACATCAAAATGAAATCAAAACAGAGCCTTCAAGCTCTCCATGCTGCTCCTAAGTCAAGCAGCCTAGTCTCAACTGGGCCTCCTGCCCTGAGATGGCTCTTCTGGTCCAGAAATATCACCTGAAATCATGTAAACCCCACACGGGGTGAGATAACATATCTCAGTAAGCTCAGGGTTCTTGGGAAAGCATTCCCACCCTGGCCCACAGATTCTCAATACATAAACAGGCATATACATCATACCTGGCCCTCTGGCCCTCAACATAAGATAATCATCATCACAATCATAACATATGACAGGTGGCAGAGCTCCTCAATGCCTGGCGGAGCTCCTCAACGCCCTAACGGAGCTCCTCAACGTCAGTACCTGTCATAATGTGGCAGAGCTCCTCAATGCCACGGGCGGAGCTCCTCAACGCCCAGAATACATGGCGGAGCTCCTCAACGCTGGTATTTATCTATTGGCCAACAGATATCTCAAGCACAACACAAACATCAAATGCAGATGCATAGAATCTCAATACAAGTAATGCCACAGCCAATGCATGCATCATGAATCATGACCAACACTCCCCAGGAGTGTGGTGTGCAACCAAAGCAGGAATTCATCCCCAGGAACACTGAACTTACCTGGTAAGGTCTTAGCTCGTAATTCCTTTCCAGGTCTGTGGCTCCCACCACCAACAGTCTCAGAATCAATGCCTAACCAAGGCATAAGTAATTTCATATCAAAACCAGTTCACAGATATACAGGTCACAGTATATATATCATAACAGAATTCCCCTATCCTGTGGTTTAAACAAGCTCAGCCTACACTAGGCTGTTCTCAGACCGCTCAAGGTCCATCAGGCTGTATACAAGCCATCTGAGCCATCCCAGACTCCGAGCATATACACATGGCCTAGCTTTTCTCAGCCTTAAACTCAATTATCATCAGAATGGACTGAGTTCCACTCAAAGTCTCAATCAACTAACCTCTCAGGCTCAACATAAATCTAACTAAGGCTCTGGTATATCAATCATATAATCACAAGTGACCATTACATAGGCCACACAGGTAACACAGAGCCAAAATTCAAAGTCATCAGAATCAAAAACTAAAAGCTAATCCTTCATCATTACATTGCCCTGAGTAAATCTCTCTACAGGACCCTGGGCTAATTCTAGCCCCATTTCACTGTGGGTCACATTACTCAGGAAAACCCAAATTCACAGGGAATCAAGAGAACTCAGGTTCCTTACCTCAGTAGCAACCAAGGAGACCTCAGAACAGCTTCTCTGAGCTCTAATGTCCGTCTCCCGCTGTAGGTCTCGCCTATTCTCAAGTTCTCTGAGGTTTTCCACTTAAGAACTCACCCTCTCACTCACAAGGGGTTTTCAAGTAACAGATGAAAGATTTCAGCTTTTTAATCAGTTAAAACTAGTTTCTAGGCCACAGGAAAGTGTTTAGGCTAGTATATAAGGTACTAGGGAGCTTGGAACGTCCATTAATGGAGATTTGAGGTCCAGGGAAGAAGAAAGGCTGTTTCCCTCTCCATTTTCACGTTCTGCCCCTTATATACTCAGCCTACCCGAACTCCCGCGCGATCCGCACCGCCTCCCGTGCGAGCCGCGTCACAATGTCGGTGAACTGGCGCTATCAGCGCCATCCCCGCGCTAACCGCGTGAACCTTTCGAGACCTTTGGCGCCATCCGCGCCACCTCTGGCGCTGTCCGCGTGAAAATCCAGAGAAAATTGGTTTTCCAGGGCACTTATGGCGCGATCCACGCGGCCCTTGGCGCAATCTGCGCCAACCCCTCGAGTAACCCACGCTCTCAGCGCCATAGCCACGCCCTCAGCGTGAACTGGCAGAACCTCTGGCGCTATCAGCGCCACAGCCAATGGGTTTGGCGCTGTCAGCGCCAACCCTGGCGCGACCCGCGCCACACCAAAAATCAGGTTTTCTGATGTGAATCTCCACGCTGTCGCGCGGGGGTATGGCGCCAACCATGCCATAACTTAGGGTTATCACATTCACCCCTCCTTTTTAAGAATTTTGTCCGATAAAGGGACAAAGATTAAAACATAAAAGCAATGCAACCAATTTTCAATTGTTAGCAAATTGTGTGTAATACAAATGAAGCACGTTCCTTCATTGTGTATAGATCTATGAATCAAGACAAGTTTGAAAGGCACATAAAATGAACAAAAAACATACAAAGAAAACACTACATCCGTTTAATGCTATGCATGTTCATTGCTTTTTTTTCTTTTTTGATATTTACTTACCCAGACATTTAATTACAATGATTATTACTTTCAAGTTTTAATGCTATGGATGTTGTTAGCTATCGGTTCATGATGAAGGTACTGCTGAGTAATTATGCGAGGAGATTGTTGTTACGTTGTTGGATGACACAATGGGGTTGATTTTGATGAGCAATTCCAAAAGTTTGTTGAGCGGGAGTTGAGGAATGAAGAGAGAAGATGAATCTGTTGGATATAGGGGAAGCTGAAAGATGATCAAGTCAAAGACGAAGCTTGTGTCTTAGAAGAAATATTTTAGTTTTTCACATGCCAAGGCATTTGTAATTTGTTAAGTGTTTAAGAGTCTTATCTTATGATCATTGTATTGCATAAACATGATCATTAACATGCATACATGTTTTAAGAAAAGCATAAAGGTTTTCATGTTTGCATAAAAGCCAAGTGCTCAAGGGTTTAAGTTTTGGAAAAACTATTTTTCACTGTGTTAATCGATTACCACATATTTGTAATCTATTACTTGTGCATTGAAAAACAAAATAATAGATTACAAGGTAATGATAATCGATTACACAACGCAAAAACACAGAATAAGTGTGTCTACTTTAATCGATTACAAGGTAATCGTAATCGATAACATAAGCATGTTTTGAATACTATACTATCTGTTTTAATCGATTACAAGATGGTTTAATCGATTACATTGCTCATACATCTTTTGCAGAGAGCTAAAGAACATTTTAATCGATTACATTTGTATTTAATCGATTACAAATGAAGATTTAATCGATTAATTAGGCAATTTAATTGATTACATTCAGTTACAGAAGTTTGTTATAAATAGCTGTTGGGTCTTTTGTTTTGGTAAGAACTTGATTTGCGAAATATTCATTACTTACAAAAGCTCTCATAGTCTAAGAAAAGATATTCTGAGTTACACTGATCTTGTTTTAAAACCCAGAACTCATGCATAATTGATCATGTTGGTTTGAACAAGATTTGTCAAGAGTTTTTCAAAGAGAGCTGATTCCAAGAATTGCTTACATTCAACCTGAGTTGTTTGTTAAAATTTATTCATTTATCTTCTGAGGATTATGAGGTTGTATCTCTCTTAAACTCTTGCAGTGATTTGATTGTTTACTTTTATTTTTTGTAAGTTCTTAGATCAAAGATGTTCTTTAAAGTTTTTTCTAGAGTAGGGTTTTCTAGAGGGAAGAACAGAGTAGTGTTCTCTGGTTCTTGGTCATTAGAAGTCTATAGGGTTTACATTTCTGTTTCTTTATTTGGGTTTGATAAAGGTGATTAGTTGTAAAAGGTTGTAAAGAACAGAGTTTGATTTAGTGAAACTTTATCCTAGTGTTGGTTGGAAGAAACTGGATGTAGCTTATCTTATTGAGAGATGAACCAGTATTATGTTGATAACTTTTTTTTAATCTCTTCTAGCTATCTTAATTTGTGATTCTTTTGGTGATATATGTTATTGCTCAACAAGTGAAGTTTTAAGTAATTGTTTCTTGAACTGAGTGGTTTGATTGATTGAAGCATTCTTATCACTACTACAAAATAGGCTTTTTACATCGGTTCTTTACTGCTTTCTACGTCGGTTGAACAACCGTCGTTGTTATAGGTGTCGTTGATAAGTAAAATTTGTAAAGTCGATTGACGACCGTCTTAGAAAGTGACTTTCTAAGACGGTTGTTAACTATAACCGTCTTAGAAAGTCACACTCTAAGACGGTTTTTACGTAACAACTGTCTTAGAATGTGACTTTCTAAGATGGTTGTGGTTAACAACCGTCTTAGAAAGTCATTTTCTAAGACGGTTCTTTGTTGATAACCGACTTTTAATATTTATTTTTCCAAAATTTTTTACGCGTACATAATAATATCCTCGATGATATGGTCAATCTTAATGGACCATACGAAGTATATAAAAATAAATATCATTTCATTAACAAGATTAATTTCAAAATTTCACTAACAACAATATACATAGGATAAAATATAACATCTATAACATTTTGTGATGCTAATTACAATGGATAAAAAAAAGTCTACAAAACAAGATATATATTGCCTTCTAATTTAGTTTGATTTGGAGTATCATGCCTTCTATAGTGAGAAAATTGACTTCTGCTGACCATTTGATATCAATTCATTTGAGATTGTTGTAATATGCTATGCCTTCTCGGTTAACTCCACCCTGCAGGTTTCCACTTAAATTCAAGGTAGTTTAAGCTTAGTTGCATTATTGACACAGGACACACACCAATATGTAAAACATGTGTATACAGTACAAAATCATGTTTCAATAGTTATAAGGACTTGCTTCAGTCCTTGTGGTGCGAATAAAGCTTAAGTACCTCAAATGTAAAGCTTAAGTACCTTCTCAAATTCATAAAGCCTTGCCACTGATTTGTCTCTTAAAATCTGTGGAAACAAATAAAAGGATTTCCCAACAAATATATGAACTTTCATACTAAATTCATTCAACAATAACTATAAACAAGTATTTCATATGCTAATGGCTTAATGTTATAATAGAAATTAAACTGTCAATATAAAATAGTATTGTGTATTTTTATAGTTTAAAAATTATAACAATCTTCAACTAATATAATAACACTTATTTACATGAGATTTTTTTATCATGTGTTATTTATATAAGATTTAAAAAATGAAAACTCCTTAACTTGCAAGAAAATAAAGTTTAACAATTAGATATTAATTATATAATAAGTAAAATTTAATTAAATATAATATTTAGATCCAAGTTTCTTAAAAAAGATAATACTACCATTAATTTTATAATTTAAAAAGTTAAGAGATAAAAATTGATTATATAACTAAATGTGGTAAAATATATTGACCTAAGATTTCTTAAAAAAATTACTATTAATTTTTATAATTAAAAAATTTATGTTAAGAAATAAAAAATTAATTACATAATAATTTAATTGCATGCAAGTTGTAAGCTCTCTAATATCGTATTTAATTTCTAAAAGTAAAAAAATATATTTATTTACTTAATAAAAATCAATTTCTTTAAAATAAATATAATATTAATCAATTATTTTTTAAAATTGTAAAACATTTAGGGGGGCCAAGGCCCCCTCCTTTTATGGGTCCGTTTCTGTATAGTAATTAAGTTCTTTAAAACTATTTTATTTCGGTACATAAACATTATATACATATATACATATATACGTACATACATACATACATACATATATATATATATATATATATATATATATATATTACATTATAAACCTGGCATGGGTGCAAGACACGTACGTGTAATGATACTAATAAAATATTAAAGGCACAATTTATTACAAAAAGAACTTATCTCCATTCACAAAAAGAACAATTAGATCAATTAGACTATAATGCTATTTTTTACTTTATTTTTATGATAAATCAGTGTCGTAAAACTGTATTGTGATAAAGATCATAAATCCGCTGCTTATTTTAAAAGAATTTTTAAAGACTTTGTTTTAACCAATTCACCCCCCCTTGGTTATTGTGTGTGTTCACTATTATTTTCAGAATTAAACAAACTAATGGAAGAGAAAAAAAGGCTAAGACTAAGGAGGCGAGGCAACTAGTTGTAGCTGCCAAAAGAGGTTCAATAAGAGCTAGCTGCAGTATAGGTTTTGCTTCCATCCAAGTTGTTTGGAAACATGAAAATGGATTTAGAATAAACTTAAAAACAATATACATCCTTAGATTTTAAATCCATTTTCTTGTTGTAAAAACAATTTGGATAAAAATTAATATTTTTATTTATTTTGTGTCACTATTACATATGTGATCTGAGTAATATATTTTTGTCTAATGATTAGGAAGAATGTTGCTAAAAACATAATGCAACATTTAAAAAATATCATCAAATATAAATAAATGTTACTAATATGTTTTCATGATATTTTATCAAATCTTGTGTATATAACCTATGTCATTAAAGATTTTAGTGACATACGTTCTTTTAAGATATTTTTTAAAATATTTTTCTTGCTCTTTCTTTGATTTAGTGGGTCGTTTTGATTCAAAATGCTTTATTTTCACTATTATAGTATTTTTGTAGCAATTTGTCCCCTTTTTTTTGTAGAAAAAGGGTTTGAAATGGAAGAATGTACCTTGAAAAGTTTGGAGTGCTTAAGCTCCAAAAGGATCAACTTGGAAAATATTTTTTTTGGTGATTTTTAATCGTCAGAAAATATAATAACATAAAATAAAATAAAACAATTGTTACATCATCAATTAATGTCTAAAACAAACAAAAATGATTAAAATAGTAGACGAAATAAAAGTTTGAGTACTAAGACTAGTGGCCAAAAAGTTCCAGATGAAAACCATAAATTGTAAAAGTTTAAAGATGAAAAAATTCCTTTATCCTTTATTGTTTGCTTGACAAAAAAATTAAAAGAAGTACATCTAATTTTACTAAATAAATTTTACTTTCTTTCATCATCATAATAAATAAATATGTACATAAATAAGTTTATTATTTTAATGTAAGTTTTTCCCTAAACCAATTTACTCCTATATTAGAAATTTAAATATTTACTTTGGACAGTGAAACTATCACTTTTCTCACGCTCAATTGTTTTTTTTTACACTCATGGTTATCTCTATAACATGGTCACTAAGATTGCGATTCTACGTGTCGAGAGGGGTCTTCAGTGCCAACTTGCTGTTGGGATCACTTCTATGTGGGATTGCGATCTTCTATGTTCAATTGAGGAATGGTCAATCCCCAACGAGGTGAAAAAAATCCATAATTTTTCCCAATGCATGCAAGTTCCCTACAAATAATTTGTGACTCCTTTGACCTCTGAAAAAAATTTGGTGCACAATGGACTGCTTACTAAGTGGCCCTTGTCAAAGATCGAACTTAAAGATATGAACTGAGTGCCATTTGATGAGTAACTGAGAACAAGGGATGGTCCATCTTAAAATTGATCCTCAATTTGAGTCCAATTTAGTTTTTTTTGTTGTTGTTTTTTTATCTACTACGTACAACTACTATTTCTTTTATATTTGTAAGTTCAAGTTAAATCCTATTTTATTTTAAATTATAGTTAATCCTATTATTTTAAAATATTATTGTTATAACTATACTATTATTCTAAAATTGAAATTAAATGTTATTTTCTATTATTTTGATTCATTTAAAAAAATAATAAAGTGATTTTAATTTATAATGAAACAATTGTATATTAGAAAATTTACAATCTACATTTTTAGTGTTAAAAATTAAAATTGTTTCGTTTCTAATACTGATTGCTTACTCTGCATATGGTGGTGATTCTGGAAATTAAAAATTGTCATTAATTTAGAAAACAACAATGACCCACATTGTTGACATGACGAACAATGAATGGATCAGAGCAACAAAAATGTCTTCCTCCAGGTGCACCTAAGAATTTGTGAATTGGGAGACGTTTATTTCTAGTATAGTTTTACACTTTTGGAAATCACATTCAGCTGTATATTTATTTTACTATCACAAATTCTTAGGTGCACCTGGAGCAAAACATTTTTGTTGCTCTGATCCATTCATTGTTCATCATGCCAACAATTTGGATCATTGTTGTTTTCTAAATTAATGACAATTTTTAATTTTTCTAGGTAGATTAATGACAATTTTTAATTTTTTTAGATAGATTGCTAACATGGCGAACAATGAATGGATCAGAGCAACAAAATGTTTTGCTTCAGGTGCACCTAAGAATTTCTCCTCCCAATTCTGTATCTTGTGGACATTTGTTAGTAAACCATGACAATGAGAATGGGTATAAAGAAGAATAACAGTGTTTATGCCAAATTATTGAGAAGATCAAATTTGTAAACATTTGTTGTATCTGATGAACCTCTCCCGATCCATTTTTTTTTTCTTCTCCTTTTATCAGTTCATCCTACCAAACTAAACCTAAAGTGAATGTGTTAAAGAAAAAGAGAGCATTGTGTTATGTATGTTGCAAAATAGAAAGCAATGGATTTGGGTTAATGGAAAAGATGGAATTAATTTTAGAATTAGGTATCTTTTATCACTTTCACTCAACATTTTGCATATATTCAAGTTTCACATTTTAGAAATTGCCTAATGTTTAAGAGAAACAAAATGTCTTGCTCCAGGTGCACCTAAGAATTTCTCCACAATTTATTCAACTAAAGTTTTTGCATTGTAACAATTTCTCTTATTATACATTGATCTGCAAATTTTAGTTAAATATGTTTTCATAATACATGTTTATGTATAAATATATTTTTTTACTAATTGTGCCTCTTAGTTTATTATTCCAGATTTTAAAAATAATTACAAAAAAGAGTAAATATACATTCAAATGCATTTTTATTCTAATCATGTTTTTAGAAAATTTCGCTCGTTCCCCTAAGATTAGGATTTATTAACCTCACATCCCCTTCATATTTTCACCCGACAGAAACACATCCTAATTTTTGAAAGTTCAATACACTTGAACCCTTATGTCGTGACAAAGTTGAATCCGTTAAAAAAATGTGTCATGTGTGTTACATGTGCAATTTTAATGAAATATTTGGACACTTATGTCCTCTTTTTCGTCATAGAACCTGATAGCAATTGGAGGTCATGAAACTCCTAAAAAATATGAACACGTTTTTTCCCTTAGATAGAACATCTTCTTGTGCATTTTTGTGGTGCATTTCAAGTGGGTCATTGAAGATTTGCTTGTCTATATCTACATTGTTGAAGTACCCTTCTATGTTTTTTTTTATGTTGTCTATATTTCATTCAAGTGCATTTTTTGTGATTTTATATTGGTGTGTGATAGGCTCACTCACATTTCTTTGTGATAAAGAAGGCTCTGGTACAGTAGGGCCACTGATAAGTGAGAAGCCAAATAGCTTACAGTCACCATCTTTTGGTTTCACAGCCTCACAAGTTTTTGCTGACACTTGTTTTGACATAAGCTCTCTTGAACAAGGACTCTGATATTGAGTTAGGGGCGCAGGTGGGGGTGGCATCAAG
>PYAF01005901.1:1529395-1542804 GCA_007407185.1 Glycine tomentella
TGCATTAGACCGAGGCCTTTTAGACCTGGGCATTGAAAGAGGATTTAGAGCCGGGGGAGCAAGAGCAGGCTCTATTTTCCAAGGGGAAACTCTCTCTGGCCGAGGGGTGTTGGATGTTTCATCCCATCTCACCTGAATGACAAAAGTAATGACATTATAGCAAGCATTGTATTTAACAAGACAAAAGAAGTAGCAAAAGAAGCTGTTGGGTGTTAGGTATATGGTTTCTATTGGTTATTTTAGGGTTGTTTTTGTTGGGTGTTCATGTTGTATTTTCTTTCCTAGATGAAAAATCTTGCAATTTTGTGAAGAGTTTTTTGATGTTTTTTTTTTGCATGTAGGATGTTTGACAAAATGTCTCAATCAAGGTATGCTTCTTCTGGTAATGTTGGTGGTAGTACGAGTGAAGTACAAGTCAAACACCAAATAAAGTATTGTTGGGGTTGTGGAATATCGATGGAAATCAAATGTAGCAGGGCCATTGCGGATCCAAATCGGCTATTCTATACATGTAGGAACATGAGTTGTAATAAGTTTGCATGGGTGGAGAGACATGGTGATGATGAGTATTATACGTTGAAGGTGGAGATAGAAGACATGAAATGGAATTTATGATAATGAAGACAAAGTTGATTGTTTTAGAAAATAATTCACTATGTTAATTGTGATTGTTGTTATTTTAGGTGTAGTTAGTATCTTTAAGTAACTAGGCTACATAGTTGTTTATTTAAGTTGTTGTAGTACTGGTTATACATTACTATGATTGACTATGTGTATTATATTTTGATGTTAGGTGAGTTACTAATGTTAAATTATTAAAGTAGTGTAGGAGTGTGGCGTATTTGTGATTGGAGTATCACATTAATGTTAACTATCTTATTTGGATGTGAGTTGTGTTTATCTTATATTTTGTTGCATCACTTGTGTAACACTTAAGTCAATGGAAAATATAAAATATTGGAACTTAATGTTGGAATATGAAGTCAATCATTGATAACATAAAAAAGTGATTCCTAAATAAAATCGAATCCATACATCAATTTGGCCTAATTAAGTTTACATTCAATAAAACAATATTCTCAAAAAACTATAAACAAAGCCCTGTACAACACTATGCTTGTTTTTCATAAAATAACTCATACATAACATGAAATATGAAGTTGTTTGACAACACATAGGCCTAACTTAAATGAGTCTGAAAAAAATACACATCACAATATGTCAGTTAAGTGTCCTAATTTCTAATTCTTCTTTTGCCCTGAATTTTTTGTCTCTTCTTTGCACCTCAAGTTGTGTTGGCATTTCCATCTTGATTGTAAGATTAGCCTATAACCTTGGAATTGGTGTGTGATTCCTGACATTGAAATAACAAGATAAATCACAAATAGTTTGTTGAGAATTTTATCTTCAAAACTGATTGGTTTAGAAAATACCTAAAAAGTGATTCCAGATTGTTGGGTTTGAAGAACTTCATATTGGTTTGTGTTGGAGTTTTGAAACTGCATAAGTCCAACTTCTCTTGTGCTACTTGGTTGAGTGTTTTGAGCATGGACAAGTGTAGATACTTTTGTGCTACTTGGTTCAGTGTTTTGAGCATGGACAGGTGCAACTACTCCTGTGCTACTTGGTTCATTGTTTTTTGAGCATGGACGAGTTTAGCTAAATGTGTTTGGGCAGCATTACCATTTCCACTTTGGACATTAGTAGCAACACCATAATTTGTTTTCTACAAACCAATCAGAAAACATGTAATGGTAATAATTATCACTAAAATTATTTAAGGTAATCATCTTTGTAGCCTATTTTTTGTTGTTTTGTTTGCATATAGGAGTCCTTTGGCAAGTCTTGCTATTATAACCAAATACTTTGCAAGTAGAACACTGAACGATGATTATTGATCTCCTAGCTTGATGGTTTCCTGATGGTCCCTTTACATTACTCTTTCTTTGAGACTTCCTAGACCTACCAGACATCCTTTTCAAAGTAGGAGGATCAATTAGTGGGTAATCATCTTTGTTGCTAACATATATATCAAGCATTGGATGAATAATTTTAGAGTTAGAGACCAGTCACATTCCAGTTGTAAATGACTTGTCATAATAATTCTCAGCATTGTCTCTTAAATAAGTGATACAAGAACATGCATGTTTGCATGTCAAACCCATGATCTGCCAATAATTACAACTTGTTTTTTCTTTCAACTTATGAACAAAGTTATTGTAATCATCCTTAACTTGGAATTCTTCTTGGCCTACATATGCTACAAGACATGATCTTCCATGTTGGTTGTTTTTTCTAAAGTCGATAATTACCATTACGAGATTGAAACCCCATGATAAAAGGATGACAAGCAGGCAAACCTAACTCTTCTGCAAATGAGTTGATGTCGTTTGTCGCACATTAAACACCAAACTTGTCAGGATCTGGACCCAAATATGGAAGCTCATCCGTTGTGTTTCTTGCATGCCAGCAACAACAAAATAAAACAAAACTCAGAATTAGGGAAATTAAACCAAACAATGGTCCCAACACAAAACAACAGTTGTTAGTGGTCTCAACACAAAAAAACAAAATAGTTGTGGCTAGCATAGTTGTGGTCCCCATGGTCCTTCTAAGCAGGCCTTGTCCAATGTCCTACCTATCTTTGGACACCCTTCTATCTCTTTTGTTCACCAAAATTATACTTATACAATATCTGGTGATATCATTTCTACAAATTAAGTACTTAAATTGTAGAAGAGAGAAACTAATCTAATAGATTGGTTTTCCGTAGAAACCATCTTAGAAGATGATTATTATTTTTAAAAAAAAAAATTGGTAGGATTCTAAGACGGTTTTTTCAGAAACCGTCTTAGAATGTCTTTTTATAAAGAAAATAAAAGTTGAGGATTCTAAAACGGTTCTTTAAAAAAACTGTCTTAGAACGTAGATATTCTAAAACAATTTTTTAAAGAACCGTCTTAAAATATATTTTTTTTTAAAAAAAAGTTGAGGATTCTAAGACGGTTTTCAAGAGAACCCTCTTAGAATATCTTTTTTTAAAAAATGAAAATAATAAAATATCGAAATTTATCAGGTACATACATTGATTTCAATGTCCCATGAGATCCTGTAAATTGTTGAGTTTTAAATAGTGTTTTAATTTAAGAATCAAAATTGAGAATACCACCAGCATCGAAGGTGTACTAATCAATGAACCCACCCCCGAAACCTACTTTCTTTCTTTTCTGACAAAATAAACCAAGCCTAACCGGTCACTACATGTTGATATTGATTGAGTTTGAGGGACTTTCGCTGACTAAATCCATCCATAAACCTAGACCCCGGCGTAACCAAAGCGTCAAGACAACAGCCAAAGGTGACCTTTGGATTCTTAAGTAGGGGACAAAGAGGAGCAGGTAGGAATGTCGACCACTACAGAAGCCACTGGTGACAGTGAGCAGCACCTTGTATAGGTTGGGCGGAGCTTTAAGAAGCGAGCCCCTATCAGAGAAAGCCATTGCGGAATGATATTTTAAACAACTATTAACAACAGAATTATTCACATGCTTCACAAATGGAAAGAATTATTAATTAAGATGGTTTTATTAATTAATTTGTAAAATCCTCTCAAAATCAGTCATGCTAATGAGAATAGTTTAAAAATCAAAATTGAGTATGAAAATTTAAAAGCAAATGCCACTACTAGAAAAATCACTTTTAACATCGGTTCTTTTAGACATTCAACATCGGTTTTTAACCGATGTTGAAACAGGCGATGTTGAAAGTACCAATGTTAACATCGGTTTTCGAAAACCGATGTTAACATAATTACACAACATCGGTTTTTTTAAATAACCGATGTCAAATAATAAGAAATAATGAAAAAAATTAAAATATGCATATTCAACATCGGTTTTTTTGAAAAAACCGATGTTAAATTTATATATCGACATCGGTTTTCCTAAAACCGATGTAGAAAAAGATATTTCTACATCGGTTGTACCAAAAACCGATGCGAAAAATACACATTCTACATCGGTTTTAACTCAGAAACCGATGTTGTATATTCCATTTCTGCATCGTTTGTCACATAACCGATTTAGAATATCATTTTATAAAAAAAAATATGACCTATTCTCTTTATTTCTATGCCTGTAATTTTAAAAGATACATTAAAAGCTTAAACAAATGGAGTTCAAATGAGAGGTACATCACCTAAACACTAACAATGTCTAACAAATTCAAGAGTAAACAAAGCAACGCAAAACACATTCCCAAATATATTATATATATACTCCAACCAAAAAATTGCAGCAACAACTGAGTTTATAAAATGCCATATTCTTAAACAAACATTTCATATTGCAAGGATTAAGCAATGGATACTTCCAGTAAACAATAGTATTAAATCAAAATATTAGTAATTCAATACCTATAACATCAAATTAAAATTTACCAGGTAATAGATGGGTAAGAACATTGACAATTTTGTCAAGAGAACTGAAAACCAAGCTGCAAAGCCAAACAATCGAAGCCCATGTTATTGGCCCCTGCAAAACCTCTTGAAAACACACAAAATTGACACATGAATCATTCTTTGGACCAAAATTTAACCCTCAACAATTAAATAGTTACTTTAATCTTGAAATCCATATATATATATATATATATATATATATATATATATAAATTAGTAAATGAAACAATTGTCGTGAATTGGAGTTACAAGGATAATATCCACAGATTTTGCTCATGATTATGTTGTTAGGTTATTGCTATCACTTTAAGAGTAAGATAAAAATTTAAAGGATAAACTATTTTTTAGTTCATAAAATTTTTTAAAATTTTATTTTTAATCTCTGAATATTTCATTTTTTTTTAGTTCCTGAATTTTTTTTAATCCTTAGTTTTCCTTTCTGATTTTTTGTCCATATATTTTAATCCTTTTAAGTTTTAAAGGACTAAAAGTAAAATGAAAAAAAAAAGTTGAACAAGTAAAACAGATAAAAAAAATTAAGAACAAAGAATAAAAATTATAAAAAATTTATGACTAAAAAGATAATAAATTTAATATTAAATGAATTTTGTTTGAGTTGTTTATAAGAAAGTTACTAATGCTTTTACGGTCATGGGCCATAATTGCTGAATGTGATTGTAATGGGTTTACCATAAAATTCAATCACTTGTAACAAGAAAGAATATTACAAAGAAAGATATTTTTTCTCACCTATATCAGACTTTGTTGTTGTGGTTGTCTATCAGGGACAGCGCTTTTTGGTATTTTGGCTAAGATATATTAATTGAAATTTGGCTAAGTAATTATTCACAATTCATTCCTTGGGCAATAATAAAAGTCCAGCCAAATAGTCAAATCATTATTGTTTTTGTCATAAATATTTCGCCTAAAATTCAAGCAATTTATTTATAAAAAAAGAACTTATGCATGCACATCATCCACAAGAGCCAGCAACATACCAAAAAGCTATTGATTTGACACTTCTAATGGGTGAAGTTTAGAGGGGGAAAAATATAGTTATTATTATCGATTAAAAAATCAAGGGAATAGATTTCAACATTATATATTTGTTAGGCATGTGTACATATTATATCATGATTTTATTCCTTTACTTTTCAATCAAAGCTTAAATTAAGTAAAGATAAATAAACATAATAAGGTAGCATGTGAGAGTAATCCAGCAAAACAGGTTTTTGTCGCTAGCAATTTCAGTGACTTCACAAAAAGAAAGTTTTCAAGTCATTTTGCCAAGACTTTAAAATTCATTGTAAGTATAAAATAATTGAATACAGTCCATTAATGATAAATCTTATTAAAAATAACTTTAATGATAGTTATTATAAAAATCTAAAAAAAAAATCATACATAATTTTTTATTGGTTTACAATATAAATATCGATATACATAAACTATTGTTTCTTTTTAAAAAAATGAACTATTTTTTTTCTTATTGCTAACAAGGCATACACTACATTATTATTATCTTTAGTGCACTGCACCGAACCACCATGCCTTTGGCCATTAACTATGCCCGCCACCTTTGGTGCAACACATAGATATATATTATACAACTTAATTTTATACTATATGCTTTCATAATTGCATAATAGATAAGTCGGATTCAGGGATAAGTTTGCTTAAGAAAAAAAATGCACAAACCCAAATAAAATTAGAGAGAAAAATAAAAAGAATATCATACGTGACGTTTTAATCGCTCGTTCTCTTCCATCAATAGCATCCCCTGCATTCAATTGGAGTTTGTTAATTTATTTATAGGAATGAAAATAAAACTTAACAAGACATGGAGATAATAATCATGATTAATTGACAATCTAATGATTTCATGAATTACTACCAATATTTTTATATTTCATAAAATACGAGATAGGTGTTTCAAGTCATATCCAGGAATCCAGGACCAATGCAAGAATATGTAGTACTCATATGTATCATCATTAATTGGTGGATCTTCAAATAATGATAACAAAATGTCTAATTTCTAACCTTTCTTTGGAGATCAGCGATATCACTCATAATCTTCTCTCCCTGAAATGCAAAATGATTTCATTATATAGAGTCATCATGAGGCAAAATATTATGCTATGGTGAGCACTACATAAAATACAACTATATTATAAGACCTTCTTTTCTATAATACGGCCCAATCCAATTTCAAGTGACCTCTCCAATTGTTGCAATTCTTCTATGTTTAAGCTGTGAAGATCCTCTCCTCTCAGCTGCATGTATTTTTTCATTGTTATAACTTTACATTTCAACAAACAAAACTATATCAGTTATAATTTCAGATTGTAGATAGGTCATATACCAATACATGTTGCCTTTGCTGATTAAATAAAAACTATAATGCTTTTAATATTTCCCGCTTAGTTTACCCAACTTATAAATTATTAAAATATATAAAATTATCACAGACTTTGCCATATAAAGACAGCTCTCTGAATGTATTTAGAAGAAGAAAACAACGTTCAATGCTAGTGGACTCCAACATTAAAAAAAGAAGAAAACAGCGTTCAATGCTAGTGTATTTGTCAGCATTAAAAAAAAAAGAGTAACTGCTATACTACTGGAATTTTTTCAGTTCAAATTTAAGGAGAATTCAGCATTCAATGCTAGTGCATTATGCTAATTCTTATTAACCAAAATCAGGATAATAAACAGTTAACAATAAACAATACCCTTTTTCCTTCAGTCCAATCAAGATAATCCTTCATTTCATAAACAGGACCAGCAAAGTGACTTCCACAACAGAGGCAGTAACCAATGTACTCAATCAAGGAAGGCAACTTGATCAAACGGTACATCTTCTGAGTCTCACGCAAACCCTCCTCTTTCAACAAAACATCATTATAATTAATCGCACAAGAGATAACCTTGAGAGTCAAAACCATTAAAGCCCCTATTCCCAAACCAACCAGGTACCACAATTAATGACCAAACCAACCAACTTTCACCTCAAAATAACGTTACCAGTAAATCCCCTCATTCCTCAATCTAAATAATAAAATATAAAATATATAAAATAATAGTAATTAATTGGCACTTACCAGATGCATCGATGCCACCTTTCTTCCATTCATCACCACTCATGTAATACACGTGGCTGTAGAAGAGGAAACACAAATGAGGAGCAAGGTCAAAGAGAGAGGGGGAGAATTGAATAGTGAAGTGAAAATAGATCGATAGTACGAACCAGCCAATGAGGTAGCCAAATCCGAGGAAGAAGGTGAGGATGCCGTATCAAGGACGATAGAGGAGCAAGGAGTCATAGCCAAGGAACATGGGGACGAGGAAGTGGAGGTTGGAGGAGACGCCGAAGGAGAGTTAGGAGAGGGAGGCGCCGATGACGGAGGAGTACAGGTGCATGGGGAGGCCGCGGGGGAGGAAGCTGAGGGGTATGGTGGTGGCGAAGCAAAGGAGGAAGCGGAGCACGGGGACAAAGAAAGCAAGAGGCCGAGGAAGTTCTCTGGTTTGTGGGATATGAAGAAGTAGAAGAAATAGTAACCAATGAGGGTTTCGGCAAATTGAAAAAGGATTTTTGAGTTTATAAAGACCCATTTCAATTTCAACTTTCACAAACTGATGTTAGCATAAGATACTCTACATCGGTTTTTCAAAAACCGATGTTACTAATGTTGAATTTCTTACAGATGCATCGATTTTTAAGAAAATTGATGTTGACTATCTTCCAGTAACATCGGTTTTTCATAAAATCGATGTAAACAACATCATTTTATTTACAAAAACGCCACCACATTTTCGTTAACATCGATTTTATAAAAAACCGATGTTACATTAACGATGTTAAAAAGTTTTTTTCTAGTAGTGTGAGCCGACCATTGAAGATTCCCATGAAAGAAGTACTAGCACTTTAAGACATGCTTGATCAAATTATTCTTTAAGAAAAACAGCAAACTTGAGAAGAAATACCACGCTCTGCCTAAATAATTACCAAGAATGCAATCAAACAATAGAAATTGATTCAAAAAAATGGAGAACGCAAACAGCATAACAACCATTGTTTGCATGTATTATGGAGTTAAGATTTGCAATAGTAGCCTTATCCAATACTCTAGCCAAAACAACATCCTAAAAACAGTAAATGAAGGTAAGGAACATATTAAAATAAATAAATAGAGTAAGCAAGAAAAGGCTTAAAAGGAGGAAACCTTCAAAAAACCAACTCTATATGTCTGATGTATCTTCGATAATACAGTTGTATTTTTTTATAGGTATGGCCTACAAAAGAAAATAGTTAAATAACATGAGTAAGAAGTAAAGTTTCCTTGCATACATATCTAGAGATCTACCTGCCACCTGGCTTCTCTCCCAAAATAGAATAATTAATCAGAACATAAAATACACCTCCTTATAAATAACATATTCCTTTAAGAATTTACGGTGATGTTGAACATGGGGAACCTCTAGATCATCTGAAATGACATAAGAGATTCAAGAAAACTCATTTTTAGTGTTTTTACTACAGTAGAGTCACTACATACACATGCATGCACACATGTGTATAACACAGAATATGTAATGACTAAACACCAAAAAACTCATTTCACAAGGTTGAGAAGAAAATCATGTACTGAACTCACACTCAAGGGCACCAATAATGTCCATCATAAACTCATCACTGAATATTCGCTCAAAAATTTGTGTACTATTAAGCAAAACTGCAAGAGAAACAAACATATATGAGAAATGGAAAAATGTCAACAAAGTGACAAAAAATAAAATGGCATAAAAATAAATGCTGACCAATATCTTTGATTATATCTCGTTTGTTTCTTAAATAAATTATTTGTTTATTAAAAAATTCTATAATTATAGGATGAGACTTCAGTATAGGATATCTTAGTAACATCAAGTTGTCAAATGATCTCCAATTTGGCTTATATGCCAGTTTGCACATCTAATGATTATCAACATCGGACTTTGTACTAGGAATTAGACATAAGGGAAAAGGAATTAGTTAGATCCGTATAGTTAGTTAGTTGGTTAGAGAAGTTAATAAGATATAAATAGGGGGAAAGGGGTAGAAGGATTCATTCAGTTTTTGTTAACATTTGTGAATTTGTGAATTAGGCAGCAGTACTACATGTAAAAAGGGAAACTATCTTCTTTTTTTTTTTTTTTTTTGTCTTTCAATATTAAATAAGAAAATTATTATGTTCCCATATTCTGCTTCTGGATTCCTAATACTGTTGAGAACTCAGCCAAGAGTTAACTAAGGCATGCTTAAAAAAATAAGCTACCTGTGACAGTAGGATGGGTTTGGCAATTAAGATTTTCATTAGAAGTGATAAGGAACACTATTAAAGCAAAATAATTAGTAGTGAGTCCACCATTTGAGTGTATTTATTAATGATTCTTTTAACTTATCAGAATTTGGGATTTAATTTGCTATATTATTGGTAGTAATTGCATAAAACTAATGATAATTGTACAGCAAATTTGTTTGAGAAAGTAAATCAATTAAAAATATGAATGAATAGATTTCAATTAAATAAACTAAGTTTGTAAAGCAATTGAAACAAGCACTTCCAAAATTCACTCAGGATAGCGAAGATTAAAAGAAAAAGTCAACAATAGCCACAACTAATCCGCATTAAATTAGATTTCAAATAAAGAGAAATTTGGAAGAAAACGTTATCAGATGAAATTGAAAGTTCAATTCATAAACTTGTATGAGCATCTTTTCTGCATCACCAATATTTTTGTTTTCTTTTAGGATGATTCCATGTAAAAATACGTGGCATAATTTGAGTGAATAGCTTCTTTCACTACATGTCTTTTGGACCAAAATAACATAATTGATGATAGGAATCTAATATCAAATAATATGGGTGAAAAAATGGTAAAGAAAGGAATCTATTTGCACACAAATCCTGAAAAAACGCAATGAGTAGAAAAACTAAAGCAGAGTTCAGTAAATAATAAATTCTTCAACTATAAATTTTCTGTATTGCTAATTATTTTCTTCAATTAGATTTATAATGAACAAAAAATAAGCATTTAGTAATTAATTGAGAGAAATTAGAGACCTTAGCTAAGTATCCACGAAAATCATTAGGGTGAGTACATATGAGGAGCTGATCATAAACAGCTATTAGCATCCCTGACATGACCCCAATCTGCATGAGTAGGCTTTCCGTAGAAGTAATTCAACCTGAGAATTACAGGAATATAACAAAAGCTAAATATATAAGGAAAAAACAAGGAAAATTAATTGAAAAAGATTCACGTGAAGCTAACTAAATTAATAGAAGAAGGAAACCTCTTGAATGCATATATTCAACTCTGTTAATCTAAAAACAAACAAGAATATTAAGCAAATAAAATATCACTTTTTAAAGTACCTTCTTTGAAAATAGTTGCATACAGACATACCAATTGATCAGCAAGCATTAACACTGTCTTCAATGTGAACTTCCGATTACAATAATTGAATAAATCTTCCAGACTTGGTCCAAGAAGGTTGATAACCATGACATTGTAGTCTCCCTCAACTCCAAACCACTTGAGGTGGGGAATCCCCGCTTTATAAAGGAAAATGCATATTGGATTACTCAAACAGAAACATCATTATTTTGTAACATTTTTTTTTTCATTCTTCATTTTGCTTTGGAGGCAAGGTTTGACTGTTGGTTCTAATTTCATTACTTAAAGAAGATATGGTGCACCAATCATGTCACCAGAATCAAGAAAACAGGGACAAATGTGTATATTATAATATGATTAATGTTATTAACATACATTTGCCTGAAACTTCTAGCATTAGGTTACACTACTACAAAAGGGATTTTTAACGATGCACTTTCTAAGACGGTTCTCAAAAAGTCGTCTTAGAAGATTAGGCGGTGGAAAACTTGTAAATAATAAGAGATGTACAAGGACAGTTTTATGAAACCGTCTTAATAAACAAATATGCAAAGACAGTTATGTTATGACCATCTTAAAAAGTAAATATTAAAAAATAAAAAAAATGTTCAAATACGATTTTCGAAAAATCATCTTTAAAATTTGTACCGTTTATCTGCTTTCATTTATCCTCTCCGTCACTCTCTCTCCTCAATTCTCCAAGCTCTTCCTCTGCTATGCGTACCACCACCGTGTGGCTGAGTGACCCTTTCTTTCAATTTAACCCTTTCTTTCTCCGCTCCAAACCCTAAAGTCCCTTCCTTTTCAATTTCCCCAATTTTTTGAAATCATTCTTCGAACCCTAAAAACATATTTCACCGATTTTCGTTTTCCCTTAGCAAATTCACCGTCTAAATTTAATTATTTTGCTTGATTTTCAGGTTCTTATGAAAATATGTCTCACACGTATGTTGGGAACTTGGATTCATGAGTCACCGAGAGAGATCTTGAAGATGAATTCCATTTTTTCGGAGTTATTCGGAGGTAAATTAACATGCTTTAATATCTCTGACAATGGATGTGTGAGAATTTATGATATCTCTGACACAGATGAATTTATTCTTGTAAAATCTTTGCCCCCGGTGAAAGGTGAGGTTTTTTCCTCAAGTTATTTGTCTTACAGCAGGTTTCCCATTTGTTATTTGAATCTCCCATCAAAAGGATGTTTTGTGTTGTGGTTTACAGAACGAGCTTTAAGCGTGACTTGGAGTACATATGCTAACTATATATATTCAGGAAGTAGTGATGGGTACGTATTGAAGTTGTGAATTCATAAAAGTTCATTGTGTGTGCTGCTAAAGTTTTTTGGTTCTTTTCACCTATTTTGTTTTTCTAGAAACCAAAATTGTATGCTTGATTATGCAAAAAAATAAGTAGATTTGGCAACGTAGACATTTATTAATTGTGTCTTTACATCATTAAGTGTCCTTATTTATGTTTTTGTCTGTCTCCTCACAGGTTGATACGATGCTGGAATGCTACATTGGTCAATGAAGTCTATAGGATTACTGCTGCACTTGGAGGGTTGGGCAATGGACATGAACTTTGCATATGGTCATTATTGTCTTTAAGGTGATAGAGAATGCATCTTTTTGTTGAATTGCCTTCAAAATGAAACTAAATATGCATACTTCTGCAATCCATGCCCACCATATTATTATAATTTTGATGGTAGATGATGTGTTGCAAACACATCTAGATTTAGTATAGTTTTTAGGTTATAATTTAATTAAATATGTAAGAAATAGAGTAGAATTAGGTTAGTTTTATATTTTAATTGCTTAGAACTAATTTCAATACCATTTAAGTATTTTGCAGGCAAAAAGGAGGAAATTCAAGCAAAAGGAGAAGACCAAAGTGAAGTCGCACGCTATTAGCGTGAGAATTCACGTTACTAGCGCCAGTTGCAGGGAAATAGAAGATAGGCTCGACCAAGTCACGCTATTAGCGTGAAACCTCACGCTAGTAGCGTCAACAAGACGAATCAAAGCCATAGCTCTCGAACAACTCACGCTATTAGCGTGAAGTCCGCGCCATCAGCGTGAAGGAAGCCTGGAAGCAGCCTGGAGGTTCGAATAACTCACGCTATTAGCGTGAGTATTGACGCTAACAGCGTCATACTTTCAAGAAGCCCACGCTATTAGCGTGGTGTCGCGCGCTGATAGCGTGAAGTGGATTTGTTTCCTGTTTAAAAGATCTGTCTTGTAATTAGGATTAGCTTTTGGGTTTTCTTGCTTTAATTATACATTATTATAAATAGGGAGCCTTGGAGGGATTAAAGGGATCGATTCTTCTTCTTATTCTCATCCTCTAAACATCCAAACCCTAGAATTCAAGAATCAAAGCAAGGAAAATCATGACTTATGCAACAGCTTTGGTGTTCTTGAGGTCTATGGCAGGCTAAACCTCTTATTGTAGGAAGGCCATGAACTGATGAGAAATCCTCTGTAATTGACTGGTATTGAAA
>PYAF01005901.1:1542904-1580518 GCA_007407185.1 Glycine tomentella
CACCTAGGAATAGGGATGCGTAGGTGCAGAAACTATAATATGATCTTTTGAATGCTTAAACTGATAGATTTCACTAAGGAATTAGGTTTTCGATTCAGGTTAAAGGGTTAATTCACTAAGGGATTAGGGATTAACTAAACTAGAAAGACTTATTTTCTGAACAATCATAACACGACCCCATAGGATATATTCTTTACATACTTAATTCGACAGAATCGCTATAGGTTTAGGGTTCTTTGATCAATTAAAGGGTTGATTCGCTAGTTATCTAGGTTTCACGATTATAGAAAAGATTTATCATATGTGCATAGCAATTTCACTTAACAATTCAGTCAAGTAAAAGAGGAGGACTCAGAAGGGATTGCGCCTGACTACAATTCATTATCCATTGGTAAACTTACTTCAATTTATTGCAATTGTTTAATTTTTGTTTTACAACCAATCAATCAACAACACTTCTTCTGCGTAATTTTCTGTTTTCGTTTTCAATCACGTTCTTAACATTATTGTGAAAATTACCCCAATCCCTGTGGAGACGATAACTCACTTACTTACTTTATTACTTGTTAACGATCGGTGCACTTGCCGTAATCACGCAACAGTAGAGTTCTTTCTTCCTGTTTACAAACTCTTGTAGCTAATTGGTTAGTTATTATCTAGGTCTGGTACACTTGTTAGTGCGGACAGCAGTGATAGTATCCAGTTTTGGGGCAGTCAACATGGAACTCCCTTGCAAGCACATTCTTTACACAAGGGACATGTACATGCTCTGGCAGCATGTCCTAGTCATAATAGGGTGTTCTCTGTTGGTTCTGATGATCAGGTACTGAGTTGCATGATTTGAAAATCTTTTAAAACCATATTTATTTGTCTTTTTGACATTTCAATTGGCTGCTTATGTATGTGTATTTGATAGCTGTTTGGCAATATATTTTGACATTACCTGTTAGTTTTTCACACATTTATAAGATGTTATTTGCATAATTGCCATTGTTAATGTCAAATTCAAGTAGTAGTGACTATGTATATCTCGCTGTGCACTTTAAATTAGTATGTTAATATGTTTTGTGGGACTATAAGAAATCCAACCCGACTTGTGCCCACCCATAAGAAATTCAATTACATGTAAAATATTTTTATTTGTTTTGTATTTCTATTTCTAGTCCCATTTCTATGTATAACAAGTCAGAGTGTTCTCTATTAACTTAGAGGCAAATTATTATGCATTTCATCCATACAATTGAATAGTAAATAGTTGTTTGCTAACCATGTGGTTAGTCTTTGCATTATGGTTTGTTTCCTGTGTTTTCATCCATATAATCTTACATATGCTGCATCTTCTGGATGTTTCCAATGTATGTGTCACTGTATCCTGAATTGTTCTTAGTGGAGGCTAGGTCCAAATTTAATCATATTTCAGGGTATAAATTTGCATATTGTTGAGAATAATGAATAATGCGTTCCATTGAATAATGAGTATTGAGTCAGTATATTGATTTGTTGTTATTACTTATTCTTTAATTTATACTCTGTGAATAACATTCGTAACCAATTGGCTCTCATTTAGCTCAATATGGGATATTGGGTTACATATTTAAGATGCACCCCTGGACCCTATAGGATTTGCTTGTAAATTCTTCAAGTAAAAATGAAATGAAGATATTGAATGGAGTTCTAAACAAACAATACGTTTTTTTTTATAAAAAAATAAATTCTATGGCTATCAAAATCAATAATATGATGTCTTTTTATACAATAAAGTAGTAAGAGTTTTCTTTTCATATTGTTCTGCTCAGTGAGAATAGAAATGTCCGACAAATGATGTTGGGTGAATTGATGTAGGATCAAACTCTCTCTCTCTCTCAAGAAGCTTATGAAGATGAAGCAACTTAAGGAAGAAGATCACAGCAAAGTAACACGACACATTGAGGGGGGTGCGGTGTGTGCTTGTGTAAAAAGAAAAGAGAGAGTTCAGAGTGTATGTGTACCTTTCACCATGACTGATGCTGTATTTATAGGATAATACCTGGATACTGAAAGAATGGTGGTTGAGGCCCATTATCTTTGGCCGAACGGTTGAGCTCAATAACCGTTCCTCCTTGATATGCGGAGATACTGGTGACTGGAAGATAACAGCTACATCTTCTATCTTTGGGTGGTTATCTTATGGAGAAGATAATAACAAACTGATATGTTCTTTGAATAACTGTCTTTCATCCGTAACAGATGCCCCTCAGCCCGGTCTTCTAGCATTCTGGATGGTCGGGATGTATCAATAATGAAGCCGACTATGCTTTTTAGGTAAAACCTAAGCAGGGCTAATTTGATGTCCGGACCGACATGCTTATCATCCGAGCCGATGTACTCAAGACCCGAGCCGAGGTAACAATCGTCCGAACCGAGATGATCAATATCCAAGCCGAGATGACCATCATTTGAACCGAGGTGTACTTCGCACCTGCCCCTTGTAAAGATGGCACATCATCTGATCAAATCTGTCAGTCATTCCTTGTCGATTTCAATGTCGAGCTGCTCCTTGTCTTTTCACAGCCGCCTGGACAGCTACAAGCATAGAAGAACGGAACGTCTATGATCATAGGGGAATGGAACGTCCTCTTCCCCTTAGCCGCCGCGTGTCTTGTTGATCAGCATTTGTCCTTCTCTTGCACGTTTCAATCATTTCCTTTCTGGGCTAATGACATCTTTACCCCTTCCACATTTTTCTATGACCAACAGTTATTGTCCATGCCTTTTGAATTCTGGCGGTTACTCTTTTCACTTAATGCGCCCTTTCCGTTTTATTAAAATATTTTTACTTCAATTTAGCCTTCATATCTTCTGTGTTTTCACCTTCTTTGAGCCTCTTCTGCATCTGTTGCGGCTCCTGCTTTCTTGCTTCTCTCAACATTTTTCTGGAATCGTCTGTTCTTCGCTGTTAATCCTCTCTTCCTCATTTCGCTTCTTACTCAGGTATCTTTCTGTTCATCATTTTCTTTCTTTTATTGGCATTATAATTTGTTTTTATACTTCGTCTCCTTCTGTGTAAGCCCTGAGTATCAATCTCTTCTGCACATTTTTTCCATCTTCACATTCCCCAGTTTTTGTTCCTTCTCTCTCTTTCATTATGAAATACACCCCTGAGCAAGAAGAAGAAATCCATAAAACAGTTTCCCCTCGCGCTGCATTCTGGCTTTATGGCTTGCCTCTCCCTGAAGAGGAAAAAAGGAAATCCCTGCTTCGTGCCCCTTCTGGTCCAGGCAATTCCAAAGCCTCTACTCCAAAACCCCCATCCCTTCCAGATTAGGTCCAAAGTTTCCCAATCCTTCTAGGTTAGGGTCTTCTAATTTGGGGTCATCATTGCGTCAAAGGTCAGCAATATTTGCTTCTGAATCTAGGGACTCTGAATCTAGGGCACCCCCTAGGGCTTCCATTTCTTCAAGTAATGTCCCTTCAGATGATTCTGAAACCTACCCCGTAGCCGAGCCAGGTTTCGAAGTTCAGTATGAACATTGTTCAAAATGTATCGAAGAATTTATGTACTTAGCCAGTAGGGATCTTAATAGGCAGGCTGAGGAATTGTTGGACCACTTTCGTCATAACCCCATCTGGGTTCCTAAACCTCCCCCCAAAGAAATCACTATTCCACCACCACAGTCGGATTTCAATATCGGGATGCCGACTTCTGTTGAAGGATCTACCACACCAACTCCGGCCTCTTCGCAACCCAGTCCCTTGACGGTTCTCCTTCCAGGTACTTGACTAATTGTTTCTTCTTATTGTTATAGGTAACTATGGACCCGTCCGTCGCCAGAACCGCTGACGAATCTGCAACCGGGTCTCATTCTCAAACTCTCTCCCCTGCTTTGACAGGTAGGTTTCCTTGGGTTGCTCATGAGGTGTTGCAACACACCTCGGTGATGAGTTCCGAGGACCTTGCATCCCTCCCCCTTGGGGACCAGGAGGGCTTTCATGTTTGTCTTCCCCGCCCGGGTGAGCCTGTATGCTCTACCTGAGAGCGTAATGACCCTGATTTCTTTTTATTTTATAAAGACATAGTCAGTCGGTTGGGAGTCCGTCTTCCCTTTACCGACTTCCAAATGCAGGTGTTAGAGCACCTGCATGTTGCTCCTTCTCAGATTCACCCGAATGGCTGGGCTTTCATGCAGGCCTTCGAAATTCTTTGTCAGAAAGTAGAGGTCTCCTGCACTTGTTCTTTATTCTTTTAATTTTTTCTCTGTCCAAACTAACCGATCAGGCAAAGAACCTGCCGACCGAAAAGGGTGGACCTCTTTCCGGGGTCGTAAAGACCGCCAATCTGATCGTCAGCTTTTTTCTCTTTTTGCCGAGTCTTTTAAAGGTTTTAAAGACAAATTTTTCAAAGTTGTTGCCGAACCCGGCCAACATCCATTTTTTTCTAGATCTGAGTCTTCCTCGGGATCGTGGAAGTTCCCTTTGTACTGGACTTCCACCCATCATGATCTTCCTTCCGCTGCTTATCGAACCGACGAGACTTGGTTGTCGGATTCGGATGCTTCTTCCGCGGCTAGCATATTAGCATACAAAGCCTCAAACAACTTGGCTCCCATAGCTTATTATATTTAGTGTGGTCAGTTTGAATTGCTTCTGAAAATTATCACTGCCAATTTTTAATACTGGTTCTGATGTTTACTTTATTGTTGTTGTGCAGCGACCGAGATGAACACAAACCCTGCCCCCCAGCCAGCACATCTTGAAGCCCTAAAGCTCCGGAGGAAGCGAAAGCCGACTGAGGACAAACGCCAAAAGGCGGCCAACGAGTCTCGGTCGTCCCCTGTTCCGGCCAAGTCCCCTGTCCCAGCCGAGCCGATCATTGAGGCTCCTTCAGTCCCTCTTCCGTCTTCTCCGGTGGCCGAGGCACCCATCGACGTCCCCGATGAGCCCATGGCCGACGTTGCTGTGGATGCCCCGGCCGCTGCTGATGTTGCTCCGGTGCCTGGGCCTTCCGAGGAGCACCTCCAACTATCCCCTCGAACTCTTTGGGACCAAGGTGTGACTCGGGAGCTCTTCCATGTTCTCCGGGCACCCAAAAGATACTCCGACCTGGTTCTCTTCAGCGACCCCGAAAAAGAGGAGTTGAGCTCGCTGGAGTTGGCTTGCCACAAGACCGCCTCCTTGCTTGGAAACTTAGTAGCTTTAAACAAAAAAGCGTGCAAGGGGGCCGCCGACCTTGAGGCTTCCGAGAATGAGGTCCAACGGCTTCAACAGGAACTGAATCTTGCCCGGGAAAGTGTCGCTACTTCCACCAAAGAAGTGGAGGCATCCCGAGCGGAGGTCAAAGAAGCTCAAGAGTCGGTGGCTAAGCTGACTGCCGAACTTGAAACTGCTCGGGCTCAGCTGGAATCTTCTCGGGCGGAGCTGGAAGCTTCTCGGCGGAAACTGAGTTCGCCCGCGCTGATGCGGCCAAGTTCAAAGAGTCTGCAGCCGTTTACCGGAGGCGGGCCGCTGAAGCTGCTGTGCAATACAAGGATTTGTTGGCCTTAAACGACAAGAAGACCAAGGACGCGGATGAAGCCTTCCGCGAAATGATGTTTGTGCAATCCCAGCTTGCTCGGTCTTCCGAAGCGTCCTTCAACAATGCCTTGGCCCAAATTCAATTCCTCAACCTCGGTGTTTAATTGAACACCGAGGGAATGCACTTCAAATCTTATGTTGGGAATGGTCAGCTTCTGACCCTTTCTGATAGTGAAGAGGAGGATCCGAGCTCAGCAGGCACGCCTGAGGAGAATCCAGGCCCGAGTGGTGGCGGGAACTGAGGGCCGGGATGCCGGTTTTATCTGTATTTCCTTTTTCTGAACAATTTTACTGCATACTTTTATTGAACAAATATTTTGCACAATTAAGTAATATTAGTCGGCTTTTATAATTTGTCGTTTATTTCCTCCGTGTATTGGCTCCAACGGCCGAGTATTCTTAACTCCAACTCGTCAGTCGGGATTTAGGTACTTCATCGTCGGCTTCTATGGCCGAGTATATTATTTAATCCGAATCACTTAATTGGTATTAAATGTAATTAGGGGATCATGTTCCCGTCCTAGCAACTGTTAATATATTCGTAACGTTAACCTGTAGATGTAATTCTTTCGGAAAATCCGATGATTCACCCGTGATTAAATAGTTACGCTGGCCTGATCAGGACCAAGTTAATATAAAACAACGACTAAGCGCTCATAGTTCGTGCACGAGAATATTCCTTGCATTAAGGATTTTATTAATAATTTATGGTCTCAATTACATATTTGCGCGGGTTTTTCTCCCCCGGTTCACATAATCAATCGATGAGAAAAAACATGAAGTTACATAATTCGTGATCCCAAAATGGACTTGAGCGGGTTATATGTCCCCAGTTCACAAAATCTAATGAAAACCACACTAGTCCCATGATCCCAATGACGGGCCCAACAGCCAACTAAAGGGAAACACATGGTGTCCATGATTCCGATAAAGGACTTAAAGCCGACTAAAGGGAAACACATGGTGAAGTTCCATGATCCCTATGACCGACTAGAAGCCAACTAAAGGAAAACACATGGACCTTCATCTATAATATTTCTTCAACTTGTCCGCGTTCCAAGTCCGTTTGACTCGCGTGCCGTCCAAGGTTTCTAACAAGTATGCTCCTTGTCCAAGATTTTGGACAACTCGGTACGGTCCTTCCCAGTTTGCTGCTAGCTTCCCATCCCGGGCGTTCTTGTTTCCAATGTCCGCTCGGTGCAGCACGAGATCATTCAATTCAAAGGATCTCGGTTTCACTTTTTTATTGAACCTTTGGGCCAGCTTGCTCTTTTGATGGAGTTCTCGGCGATGGGCAGCAGCGCGGACTTCTTCTACCAAATCCAGCTCGGCTGTTAGGGCAGCATCATTGTCGTTTTCTTGAGATATATGTTGCCTCCACGATGATTGGCCGATCTCTACAGGGATCATGGCTTCACAGCCATAAGTCATCCTGAATGGGGTCTCTCCAGTAGCCGTTTAGGCCGTGGTTCTGTAAGTCCAAAGCACATAATAGAGTTGCTCGACCCAGTTCGGGCCGGTTTCGTTCATTCTTTTCTTCAATCCTTCGAGGATGACTTTGTTTGCTACCTCTGCTTGGACGTTAGACTGGGGATGTTCAACTGAGGCGAAGTGGTGCTTGATGTGGAGGCCGATCGTCATTGCTTTCAACGTGCCGTCGGTAAATTGCGTCCCATTGTCGGTAACGATTTCTGCCGGGATTCCAAACCTTGCTATTATGCTCCGCTCCAAGAACTTTTGAACGCGGGCCGAGGTGATGGCGGACAACGGCTCGACCTCGATCCACTTGGTAAAATAGTCGACGGCCACTATTAGCCATCTCATTTGACCCTCTGTAGCTTTAAATGGCCCCAATAGGTCCATGCCCCATTTGTAAAATGGCCATGGCGCGGTGATTAAACTGAGCTCGGACGGGGGAATCCACATTATTCTCGCATGTCTTTGGCAACTATCACATTTTTTAACATGCTCGGCTGCGTCGGCCTTCATGGTCGACCAAAAATAGCCTGCTCGGAGAGCCTTTAGTGCCAAAGCTCTTGCCCCCATATGTTGTCCGTTGATTCCTTCGTGTACTTCCGAGAGCACATACTCGGCCTGGTCTGAGTTCAAACACAGCAATAATGGAGTATGTAGACCTCGGCGATATAGTTCTCCACCGAGGATTACATACATAGCCGCCTCTCGGATTAATTTCTTTGCTTCTAGCTCCTCGTCTGGGACGATTCCTTGCTCTAAATAGTTGATGATGGGTCTCCTCCAATCGTCAGCAATGAGTATGATCATAACACACACCGGTTGGGCGAGCTCTTGCTGGATAACCGTCCTGTGGTTTCCTGCCCCTTTCGTGCTAGCCAACTTTGAGAGGATGTCGGCTCGGGCGTTCTCTTCTCTCGGAATATGGGTGACTATTACCTCGTCAAACTCCGCCATAATTTCCTTTACTCTTGCCAGATATTTGGCTAGCAAAGGACCTCTGGTTTGATACCTGCCCTCGATCTGCGCGGAAACCAGCTACGAGTTAGTAAAAACGTTGACCCTTGTCGCTCCCTGCTCCTTGACCTGCTTCAGTCCTGCAATCAAAGCTTCATATTCTGCTTGATTATTAGAAGTTGGAAAATTAAGCTGGAGGGACTGCTCAAGGGATACCCCATCGGGATTTTCAACGATGACCCCGGCTCCACTTCCCTTTGCATTAGACCAGCCGTCAACGTAGACCTTCCATACCTTATTCTTCTGTTGACTGGCCGATGTCGGGGTCAGCTCTACTATGAAGTCGGCCAAAGCTTACGACTTGATTGCATGGCGGGCTTCATACTGAATGTCGAACTCGGACAACTGGATGGCCCAGTTCATCATTCTTCCTGCCAAATCCGGCTTGTGCAACACTTGTCGGATGGGTTGATTCGTTCGTACAACAATGGTATGGCTCTGAAAGTACGGGCGGAGCCTCTTTGCCGTGGTTAGCAAAACAAAAGCCACCTTCTCAAGCTTTTGATATCTCAATTCCGAGTTCTTGAGAGCTCGGCTCACAAAATATACCGGGAGCTGGGTTTTGTCTGCTTCCCTGACCAAGACGGCACTGATGGCTTCTTCGCCGACCGAGAGATACAAGATAAGTGTCTCCCCCGGCTCTGGCTTTGATAACACTGGAGGTGAGGCCATGCATGTCTTTATCTGTTGAAACGCCTCCTCGCATGCTGAATTCCATCCAATCTTTGCTTCTTTCTTTAATAACTTGAAGAAAGGAAGGGCTTTCTCCGCGGACCTTGGTAAAAATCGGGTTAGGGCCGCCATCCTTCCCGTCAATTGCTGAACCTCCTTCTTGTTGGTCGGGAACTGCATATCCAGGACGGCCTTGCATTTATCCGGATTTGCCTCTATTCCCCTGTGGGTCAACATAAAACCCAGGAATTTCCCGGCTTTTACCCCAAATGCACATTTCAGCGGGTTCAGCCGTATGTTGTGCTGCCGCAGTTTCTGGAAGGTCTCTTCTAAGTCCTGGATGTGGTCCCCGGTCACCGATGTCTTCGTGATCATATCGTCGATGTATACTTCAATGTTACGCCCGATTTGATCCGCGAAGACTTTGTTCATCATCCGCTGGTACGTCGCCCCTGCATTTTTCAAGCCAAAAGGCATGACATCATAACAATAGTTAGCGTCAATACCTCGGAATGCTGTCTTCTCTCTGTCGTCGGGATACATGGGTATCTGGTTATACCCCGAATAAGCGTCCATAAAAGATAGCAGTTGGAAACCTGACGAGTTATCTACAAGCTGATCGATACTCAGCATCGGATACGAGTCTTTGGGACAGACTTTATTCAAGTCAGTGTAGTCAACACAAACTCGCCATTTCCCATTGGGCTTCTTCACCATTACCACGTTAGAGAGCCACGTCGTATATTGGATTTCCCTGATGAATCCAGCCTCGAGCAACTCTTCAATGTGCTTAGTCAACGCCTGTTTTCTGTCTGGGCCAAGCTTTCTGTTCTTCTGTTCTACGGGCTTAGAGCCGGGATACATTGCCAGCTTGTGGCAGCAGAAGGTAGGCTTGATCCCCGGTATCAAGGATGCTTTCCAAGCAAAAACATCCTGATTGTTCTTCAGGCACTGAATCAATTTGCCTTTGTTTTCTGGGCTGCCCTGCTTGCCTACCTTGGTTATTTGTTTCGAGGAGATGCCAATCTGGACGTCCTCAAGCTCGTCCACTGGCTCAGGTCTTCATTCCTCAACATCCCGCATATCGAGTTCTACCAAATTAACCGGCTTCCGGGATGAGTGCTCCTCGGCCTTGGATCCTCTTTGCTCTCCTTGCCGAATCCGAGGTGGGGATGATGGGCCACCCTCCGTCTCCCTGATTGTGTTGTAATAACACTGCCGGGATTCTTTCTGATCTCCGCAAATCATGATGACTTTGCTGAGGTGCCCTATCATCTTCATTTTCTGTTGTTTGGTGGACATCAGGATATCCCACTTGTGAAGTGTGGGTCTTCCTAAGATGATGTTATATGGTGACGGGAATTCACCGACGGTGAACGTCACCCTTTCCGACCTGAAGCCCTCCTTCGTCCCCAGCGTTAGCTGGAGGTCAATTGCCCCCTTTAAGCCGGTACCTTCACCGTTGAAACCATATAGCATGGTTTGACACGGCCTTAGGTCCTCCTCCTTCAAATTCATCTTTTTGAAGGCGCTCCAGTTAATGATGTTGGTCGAACTGCCGTTGTCGACAAATATTCTTTTGACCCAGAAATTGGCGACGGTTTCTGTTATGACGAGGCCGTCTTCATGTCCGGGCACCACTCCCTTCAAGTCTTCATCGGTAAAATAAATCAACGGGGGAGAGTCTTTTTTACTGCTCCCACCGCCGGTCTCCTTGAACTTCGGCCTATCTCTTACTGACATTACCTCCTTGAGGTACTTTTTCCGCTGATTAGTCGTGTCGCCTCCTCCTCCTAATCCTCCTGTGATGACGTTGCATTCGAACTCGGGCTCTGGGAATTCGTCATCCTTCTTGCTCTTCTTGTCGTCTCGTGGTTTGTTCTCCTGTTGGGCTTTTCTCTTGGCTTGGTGCCCCTGGGTTCGAATTACGTATTGGCGCAGCTTGCCTTCACGTACGAACCGCTCGATTGCATCTCGTAGCTCCCAACACTGGTCGGTGGTGTGTCCTGGTCCATTGTGGAAGTCACAATATCGAGTGTAATCCATTCCTTCTTTTCGAACTATGGGAGGAGGTCGGTCGATCTTCCTCATCTCCGTGAAGGCTACCTCCTTCCAGATCTGACCGCGGGTGGCGTTCAACGGAGCGTATCTGTCAAACTTCGATTCATATCTCCCCGGCCTGGGGCAAGTGTCAAGGAATCCTCGGTGAGGTCGGCCTGTCGGATGTCGGCTGGACTGTCCGACTTGAAAATTTTCTGGACGTCGGTTCCTCGATGAAGAGGGTTTTTTATTCTCCCGCGGAGCCGAGTTGGCGATCTCCATCTGCTCCAACTCCAAATACTTCTTGGATCGGATTCCAAATTCGTTTAGGGACTTCACAGGGTCCTTATAAATTGACTTAGCAAGTCGGGACGACCCATTAAGCCCGGCTGACAAGAGATGGACGTGGACATTCTCTTCTAGCCCGTGGACCTGCAGTGCGGCTTCCTTGAATCGGTCCAAGTAGCTCTGCAGCGTCTCCCCATTCTGCTATCGTATCTTTCCCAAGGCGAACTCGGATTTTGGCTGTTTCTTGCTTGTTGCGAAATTCAGCAAAAACTTCTGACCGAAATCCTCGAAGTGACGAATGGTCCTCGGCGGCAACGAATGGAACCATGTCTGGGCAGCTCCTGTAAGGGTTGTAGCGAAGATTCGAGATATGATGGGTTCGTCAATTCCTCGAACGCACATCTGCATATCGAACTCGTCGATATGTACCTGTGGATCTTGGCTCCGGTCGTATTTTTTCAAGAAAGAGCCGTCAAAATCCTCTAAAAATGGGGCTTTCACTATGCGGTCGACGAATGGACTATTATTCTGGTGGCCTCGGCTGTACTTCCTCCTGTACGTGCCATCGCCTTAACCGGGATGACGAATAATCTCACCCGTCGGTCTCTCCTCCACGGCCTGTTCAGGTATCATGACCGACGACGAGCGATGAGCCTCATGCTGTGAACGAGACGTTCTTCCCCGCTCGGATTGGTCGACAGGGTCTATCTGGTCGGTCCCGACTGTTCGGACTGATGTTGCTGGCCTCGATCTCCTAGCTGTTGCATGGGGTTGGTCGGCCTCTACATGATCTTCCGTGTGGTCGGTATTTTGCCGACGATCCTCTTCTTGCCTTCCGTCGGTATTTTGCCGACGATCTTCTTCTCGCCTTCCGTCGGTATTTTGTTGATGTTCCTCTTCCCGTCTTCTGTTGTCGCGATCCTCCAACTGAGTAATCAGCCTTTGGATGTCTTCCTGGCGCTGGAGTTCATAACGCTTCTCCAAATTCTCCATTCGAGCCAACAACGACTGGAGAGCATTCTGAATAAAGCGCTGTGAAGCTTCAGAGTTTTCTTGTGCGGCCGGTGGGTTGGCCGACTCATGTGTTGCAGGTCTCGCACGGGATGAAGCTGTGTGGGACAACGCATCTTCTGCCACCACATTCTCCGGATTCGGATTCCTGGGTGGGTCTTCACGTCTGATGTTTCGGTGTCTTCTGGTGTTAGCCATTGAGAGATGGTGGGATTCGAAATTTATCGTTCCCACAGACGGCGCCACTGTTCTGCTCAGTGAGAACAGAAATGTCCAACAAATGATGTTGGGTGAATTGATGTAGGATCAAACTCTCTCTCTCAAGAAGCTTATGAAGATGAAGCAACTTAAGGAAGAAGATCACAGCAAAGTAACACGGCACATTGAGGGGGGTACGGTGTGTGCTTGTGTAAAAAGAAAAGAGAGAGTTCAGAGTGTATGTGTACCTTTCACCATGACTGATGCTGTATTTATAGGATAATACCTGGATACTGAAAGAATGGTGGTTGAGGCCCATTATCTTTGGCCGAACGGTTGAGCTCAATAACCGTTCCTCCTTGATATGCGGAGATACTGGTGACTGGAAGATAACAGCTACATCTTCTATCTTCGGGTGGTTATCTTATGGAGAAGATAATAACAAACTGATATGTTCTTTGAATAACTATCTTTCATCCGTAACACGTATATTGTAAGTATAAGAATTTTACACCGTTAATTTATAAAAAAATGATATCGATAAGTATAATTTTAAAAATAACTATTATAAAATTAACAAATTAATTGTTTATCCAGTTCTCAATTATAATAGAAAATAAATTAAATGTAAAATTCTTGAATAGTCAACCCCCTTCAAATGAATAATCTCTTAAAATTGGCTAATTAAATATAAAAGTATCATGACAACACACAAAAAATGTTATATATATTAGTGCATCCAAATTAAATTCATATATAAAGCTTAAAAACAACCCTACTAATATAAACAAACCCATATCCTATCATATCAAACAGGAGGTTCAAGTTCAGAGGGGTTGGACTCTAGAATTCTAAGATGCACCTCATCTCTAGTTCAATACTATTTCTTTAGTAGTTTAATTTTTAAGTGTTGTTAGCATAAAATATTTTATATTATCAATCAATAAAAATTATTATTAATATATTTTATAAAGTATCTATAATAAAGATTAATAATTGTTCTTGTTCCTTAGTTGTATCTGTTAACTCATGTTTTTTATTTATGTTTTTCTAAATTTTCAGTTTTATAACTTTCTTGGTATGCTCTCTTGCTGTATTCTTAAACTTTACTAATTATCCTTGTAAATGTTATCTTTGTTACCAAATTGGACTATTTTGTTGGATGTTAATGTCTTCAAGGTGGGAAAAAGAACTTGTGTTAATATTTTTACTGATTTTTTTGTGGTACACAGGTCCTCACACATACTGGTGCACTCACACAAACACACAAAAATCTCTCTGGTAGAATACTTTTGATGTATTTAGATAATAGTCTGTCAAGCCACACTTTGGTCTTTTACATGAGACGCTATGGTCTTTTACATGAGACGCTATTTATAAGTAATACATGACTCTTCACTTGAGTAACTTCTTCATCTAGGGACACGACTCTTCACTTGAGTAACTTCTTCATCTAAGGACACGACTCTTCACATGAGTAACTTCTTCACCAAGGGACACGACTCTTCACATGAGTAACTTCTTCACCAAGGGACACGACTCTTCACATGAGTAACTTCTTCACCTAGGGACATGACTCTTCATATATCTAATTTATTATTATTAAAGTTTAATCCAACAAAATTTTCCCATAAACTTAAAATATTTCTCCCATCTTTCATCCCCAACATCTTCTTACAATTTTCCAACAGCAATGTCGGTATTGGCTTCGTGAAAACATTTCCGACTTGATCTCGGCTTGCCACATGAAGTAACTCCACCTTCTTTCCTATTTACTTGATTCTGAATGAAGTGGAATCTGACGTCGATATGCTTGCTCCTTTCGTGACTGATCGGGTTCTTAGCTAACTCGATTGCTAACTTATTATCTACTCGGATCTCGATTGGACTGTCTTACTTTGATGGGATTAAACACACAATCCCCTTCTCTGTTGGGAGCAACACCTCAACCAACCACAAACACTGGAGAGTCACCAGACTCAACCAACAATAGCTTTACGTGGGAGAAAACCTTCAAAAGGAAAACCCACGGGACCTAGTCCAGAACAATTTACTATTCTCAATAATAATGGTTACAATCACTCTCAACGGCCTTCAGCCGGAGACACTCAACCTCACCAACAACAATGGTGGAAACGCTATCAACAAGGGTTGCTCTCAACCTCTCGGAGATGCTCTCTCAACAGCCTCATGCTGGAGACATAAGCGAGAATCCTCTTCTCCCTTTTCTGGAATTTTGAATCCTCTCTTCCACACTAAGAATATTACTTTTTAGATTGGGCACGTAATAGACATCTTGGATGAGCCCAATTCGTCCATCTTTCTGCGAGAAACAAATCGTACCTCTGCCTTTGACATCAACCTTTGAAGCATCTCTAAACGAAACATGTCCAGCTTCTATTTGTCTCAGATTACTGAACAAATGCTTATGCCCACACATATGATTGCTTGCACCAGTGTCTAGATACCATTCCATCTCGGTCCCTGGTTGACTTGGCTTCTAGTCATCATCAGAATTCCTTCATCTCTTACTTCTCCTTCTGTAACAAGGTTTGAAGTTTCAATTCTTCTTCCATCTTGGCAATCCTTTGCAAAATGTCCGACTCGACCACAGTTGTAACATCAGTCCGAGTTGCAATCTCTCAAGTAATGTCCATACTTTCCGCATTTAAAACATTCTACATTTGATTGATTTGAATGTCGGCCTCTTCCACATCCTCGGCCTCGCCAATTCTGCCAACTTGATTCAGCCTGCTCCTTATTCCTTCCTTCTTGACCTCGGCCTCTACCACCTCGGTCATGTCCACGCCCACCTCGGCCACGACCTCTATCTCAGAAATTGTGAGAATAGAGCGCTTTCTCGTCTTTGATTGAAGCTTTTGTCTGGAGTGCTTGCTCCAGTGACTCTTCTTTCTTCTTTTTCTTTCTTTGTTCATGTGCCTCCTAGGAACCAGCAAGTTCATCAACGGTGAGCGTTGCTAGGTCTTTTGACTCCTCAATCGCACATACAACATTCTCGAAGTCGTCAGTGAGAGACCTCAGAATTTTCTCCACCACTCTGGCATCGGACATTCTGTTTAGTTGATTTACCACGGTCTGGACCCGGGTGATGAAACCGGATACCCCTTCTCCTTCCTTCATTTTCATTCCTTCCAACTCTCCACGGAGAGTTTGAAGTTGAACCTGTCTAACTCAACCAGCTCCCTTGTAGACATTTGCAAGAATGTCCCACGCCTCCTTTGAAGTTGTTGCACCAGCGATCTTCTCTAATCCGGAGTCATCAACAGCCCGGAATAACATGTACAACGCCCCTTTGTCTTTCAACCTCGTCTCCTTCAATGTCTTGTTCTGCGCCGCCGTATATCTTGCTGTGGATGTTGGTTTCTCGAAACCACCATGGACAGCTTCCCAACTATCATGGGCTCCCAAAAGAACTTTCATCTAGATACTCCAGTTTTCGTAATTAGTCTTTGTAAGGCGGGGTAGTGGCAGATTACTACTTGGCCCATTCTCCATTTTCTCAAGCTCTGATACCAATTTGTGGTATCACAGGTCCTCACACACACTGGTGCACTCACACAAACACACAACAATCTCTCTGTTAGAATACTTTTGATGTATTTAGATAATAGTCTGCCAAGCCACACTTTGGCCTTTTACATGAGACGCTATTTATAAGTAATACATGACTCTTCACTTGAGTAACTTCTTCATCTAGGGACATGACTCTTCACATGAGTAACTTCTTCACCAAGGGACATGACTCTTCATATGAGTAACTTCTTCACCAAGGGACATGACTCTTCACATGAGTAACTTCTTCACCTATGGACATGACTCTTCATATATCTAATTTATTATTATTAAAGTTTAATCCAACAAATTTTACTTTCATTTATTAAAGGAAATTTTCTTTTAAGTAAAAGTGTGTGTGTGAGAGCCTTGATGCCTGGTCTTCACTAACTAAAACTTCTTTTCTTTACATAGCTATTGATGCCTAGCTTGCAAATCTAGCCTTACCTGGAAATATTCACCGGGATGAGCATTTTATTCATGTTTTATGTAGATTAGTTCAATACCTTGAAGGGTGCTTAGATACTGAAAATGTGAAGAAGGAGAGCCTTGTTAGCTTTGTTGTCTCTATTCTTAACAGTGCAGGAATTGACCAAAAATCACTAAAGTTCTATTATGATTTTTATTATAGGTTTTGTATGGTTTATACATATTCCAAATCCTGTATTACAGGTTAGCATTGTTGTTTTGATTTTTATTTTCTGTATTTGCTATTTAACCTTAAAATTATGTGGTCTTTGGAAGAATGATCAATTACTACTTAGCAACTTTATCTTATTTATTCCATGGTTGACTGAAAGCACAAAATTCAAGATGTGTTTGTGCTGAGAAGAAATAGTATTGGAAAGGAATATTGCTACCATATGAAAGTGTTATGGTGTACATGTTATGCCAGCATGAGAACTAGCATAATGGAGATAGACAAGCTAGGAAGAGTCATAGTGTAGTGTTATAAACTTATGATCATTGACAGTGCTTAAGCATGGACTTCAGAACTTTTTGCTTAGCTTGCCTTAGAATTCATTGGCTCTTCTTATTTTTGTGCACACAAGCCAAGACTGAAAGTAGAGTACATGTGTGTGAACTTGAATTTTGCTCTACTCATTTATTTTCAAGTGTGACTTTGATTTCTTAATTGCTAATAACTTCTGTCTTTTGGTCTAGGTAAATAATATCAGTGGTTACCTTCCTGGCCGAATTGTCTTTTTCTTGGTAAGTATTTTTGAAGGATGTACTTAAATACCAAAAGCCATGGTTGCTGGAACTAAGCTAATTAACTAGTGTTGAATTGGTGTAATAGTTCTAACTCCTTTATCCTTGAATTGTTGTTTCATTGCTCTCTTTTCTAATGTGATATCTTGCATTTTTAGAATCATTTTCAATATTTGGCTGAATACGTAGAACTCTATGCAATTTGTTATAATAGTGAGGCAGGAGAACTTTATTCAAAGAGGCTTGCCAAGTTTGTTGGAAAGCGTCTCATATCAGAATGGGCTGCTTCTGTAAGATATATAATATTGACATTTAAAGTTGACTTTGAATATTGAGGTAAGTAAACTATTAACTTTTGTAACAGATCAACACTAAAAACACTTAAAAAATTGTACCTAGGTTCACTATTAACTTTCGTGTGAGCATGGAGATTTAGAACAAGCATTATTTGGTTCTTTTCTTCCAGGTTTGCTTCTATTATGATCTTGAAAATTGATAATATAAAGGAGGTATATCTCTCTCTCTGTGATGAGTATTTCCAGATGTGGTCATGCCATGCATGTATCTTTGCAGCTTTGCTTAACCATTTGAATTGAACATGACTTTCCAAACTGAATCTTTTATTTATGTTTTAAGTTTTGCCTACGATCATGAATGTTCTTCTGTAAAATTTTGGGAAGATTTCTAGTGTCAAACCATGATGTTCATGCAACCAGTCTTAAAATCACTGACCCTACTTGCATATTAGATATCATAGTCATAATAGCTATTATAGAACACACTAACAAGAATTGCTGGAGGACCATTTATAAAGTTGTTGTGTGCTTTTGAAAGAAACATTGCAGCAGTTGTAGAGAATACAAGGTTATCTCCTGCAGTGTTATTTCCTCTGTTATAGAGATTTATATTGATTAAGCTCTTGCCTTGAGTAGCAATGTTATTTTCTTTTCCCTCTATCCTCTTAAACTCTCTTTGTGATCCTGCAGGCATTTGGAGGTGATGATTCCGATGTTGGATCCTCCAATAGTAACCATGCTAAGACTGAAAATGCTAATCTATATAATAATTAATTTGTGTTTGCTTCAATCTAACTCCATTTGTCCATTTCCTGCCAAGGCCTTAAAGTCTGATTTCTCACCTTCCATTAATATGCAGGTCTTACAGTATTTGAGAATTTTTAATTAAGTTCAAATTAGTAAAATTGTAATTAAGTTATTGATTTTGTGAAATTTTTGTACTTGAATTTTAAAGTTTGTTTCTGACAGCTTTAAGAACTATAGACATTTAATTATAACAAAAATTGGAACATTAATTAAAATTGATATATCATGTATTTTGAGTATCTTTCCTAGAGAAGAGTCTTTAGATTGAAGTATTCATATTTTGAGCTGAAGTTTGAAATTTTACCATCCATCATATGGTCGGAAGTTTGTAGTTTCCGGCATATTGTAATTGTGACTTATGCTCCTTTATATGTTCATCTATTTTGAGCCACTCGTCATTTTGAACCTGTAAAAGGGATGCTGTGAATACATCTTTCTCTGTGACAATATTTTTATTGTTGTTATTTAGGGATTGCTGCTGCAATTCAATATGGTATCGGAGCAATTTCTGGTTTCTTTAGCTACGACCGTGTCAGAGTTGGTGAAATAGTTGTAAAGAACAGGTAAGACTGAACTGCTGATCATCAATGTTTATTTCAATAGAGGAGGCTGTGAGAGGGCTTCTTTCATAATGATTATTAATTAGTAGTTGGTATCCCTTTCAGGAATTTATTGAAGCAACTAGGGAGCCTGGTGTTACATTTTTGGCAACCAAGTTTGATGGTATACTGGGACTTGGATTTCAAGAGATATCAGTTGGAAATGCTGCTCCAGTGTGGTATGTTACAATTTAAATTTCGATTCATCGTTTTGTTAGAAGTTTATTAAATTTATTGAATTTTGTTAGTGCTTACTATAACCCTACTAGGTCTAACTATTCCTATAGTGAGAGTCTTATAGAAGCAGGCTGCCCGTGTTATTGTTTTTAAAAGTTTATTGAATCCCCATGTGTTTATCTCATGTTACCTGTCACAAGTACAACATGGTTGACCAAGGTCTTCTTAAGGAGCCACTATTTTCATTTTGGTTCAACCATAAACCAGAGGAAGAAGAAGGGGGTGAGATTGTTTTTGTTGGTGTTGATCCTGCTCACTATAAGGGAAAGCACACTTATATGCCTGTGACCAGAAAAGGATATTGGCAGGTTATAATTTTTTCATACTTAATAATGCTATCTTTTTTTACCTTTTTCTCTTTGTAAATTTTCATTTTTGTTTTCAGTTTGATATGGGAGATGTACTTATTGGCGTTATACCCACTGGTATGTAGACAATGTGTTGGCAGAAATTGCCAATTTGTTCTTCCTATGATGCATCATTGGCATTTTTGTAAATGGGTTAGAGTTTTAATTTATTTGGACTGACCTGATCTAATTGTCTATCAGGATATTGTGCTAATGGTTGTTCAGCCATTGCAGACTTAGGGACTTCTTTGTTGGCAGGTCCAACGGTATGAATAAATGCTTGTAGAAATAGATTGATTAATGTTTATGTAGTATTCAACAATTATTGGGTCTTTACACATTGATAATTCTGATTGCATTGTTTGTATTGCATATGAAAAAATATCTAACAAATGCTTCTTACTAGCTTGTTTCCATCATCGCATATTTGGTTTTGTTCTTGTAGACTGTAATAACTATGATAAACCGTGCAATTGGAGCATCCAGAGTTATGAGCCAACAATGCAAGACCATTGTTGCAGAGTATGGACAAACAATGTTGGATTTGCTTTTGGCTGAAGTGAGTACCATTTGGAATTTGTTCTGCCCACATATTTTTGTTGATTAGTGGTCATGAGTGGGTATGTTTAAAAGATCTGATTTTCTAATAATTCTCTTATGTTCCAAAGATATTTTTATTGTGCATATGTTTATGGATCAGCTTCATTGTTGTTGTGCATATGTTTATGGATCAGCTTCATTGTTTTGAGTTTTATTGTAGCTACTCATTAGAAGTTTGATGTTCTTTCAATTTGCAGGTTATTATATTTTCTAGTGCATATAGAAAGTTAACCCAATGTAAGAGGCTGGAATGGAATCAGCATTCTCACTTTTGTCATGTATTACCTTCTAAGACGGTTCTAAGGCATAACCGTCTTAAAATAGTCACATTCTAAAACGGTAATACCAAAGAACTGTCTTAAAACACTGTTTTTTATTTTATTTTTTTAATTTTAACACAGTGATTCTAAGACGGTTCTAAGGTATAACCATCTTAGAATGTGACCATTCTTAGACGGTTATACCTTAGAACCGTCTTAGAATCATTATTTTTTTTTTATTTTTTTTTATTTTAACGCAGTGATTCTAAGACAGTTCTAAGACATAACCGTCTTAGTATATGACTATGAGATGGTTATACCTTAGAACCGTCTTAGAAGGTGTTGAAAAAAAATCGGTTGTTACGAAGACTGTTTTATAACCGTCTTCGAATGTCTGACTTTTAACATCGTTGGATACAAAGACGGTTGAAGAACCGTCTTTGTATAGTGTTTAGAATCGTCTTCGTTTAATGTTTTTGTAGTAGTGTTAGATAATACTTTCAATATCCTAAGTCCTAAATACTAGAAAGAAATAGGGATGTAGACTTACCTCCTCCTTGAAGAAGCATATACAGTTTTGACTCATAGTGAAGCTGTGGATGCTTGGTCTTCACAGCTTCCTGGACTTGTTTGACAAAACAAGATGGGATTGCTAGGAACTTGAAATGTAGAATATCATGAATAGTTAAACCATTATCTGGTAACAAAAAAAAATATCTCCCAAACCAGCAAAATATGATGATGAATCCAACATAAATTGTGTCGTAAATGAAAACAATAGGAATACCCACAATAACCAAGAGGGGGGTGAATTGGTTTAAACTTGGTCTTTTAAAATTATTTATAAAATCAGAGTTAAGGATCTTTATCACTTTTAAAACCAAGAATACTCTTATTCAATCAACCAACTCAGTTCAAGAAACTAATAGTTCAAAACAGAACTTGGTAAGTAATGATAATGAAAACAAGATCAAATGAACATGACTTGTAAAGATAGATATAAAGAAAATCAACACAAGCAATTTATTCTGGTTCACATCACAACAGAAGCTACATCCAGTTTCTTTTGATCAACACTAGATTAGAGTTCCATTATTATAAATTTATGTTCTTACAAGCTTTACAACAACCTCTCTTTATCAACACTAGATAAAAAATAGAAATCTAAAACCCTATTAGACTCCTAAAGAACAAGAATCAGAGAACACTACTTTGTTCTTTCCTAGAGAACACTACTTTAGCTAAAGCTTCAAGAACTCAATTACAATAGTCTCAAATAACAAAAATTGTAAAAACGAAATTGCACTTAGAGATTAAGGAAAGAAGCAACCTGATGATCCATTGAAAATGTATGCAAATGAATTACCAATCAAGCTTGAATGCAGAAACAAAACTTTCAGAGCACGTTTTCCTTTAAACTCTTGAAGTTTCTTGCCCAAAAATCATTCAATAGCATTAGTGGGACAAGAAGTTAGTAAACCCAGAAATTCACTTTCAAACTCTTAGAAGGCTTGTGTATGCTCAGAAAATACGAAGTGTCCAAGTTACAAAACAAGCCAAGCCTTTCCTCTATTTATAACAAACCTTTGTAACAACCAATAATCTATTACACATGCCTAATAATCGATTAAAACACATATGTAATCGATTAAATTAGCACGTAATCGATTAAAGTGTTCAAGGCACATTTTGGGTTTCATTTACGAGCAAAATAATCAATTAAACCGAGCTGTAATCGATTAAAGCAGAAAACCTTATATTTAGAAATAGTCTGTGTAATCGATTACAAGTTATGGTAATCGATTAAGGCAGCAAGGCAGACTTTTTCAAATAGCCTATGTAATCGATTACAAATTATGGTAATCGATTAATTTAGTGAAAACATGATTTTCAAGATAGCTTGTGTAATCGATTGCAATAAATGGTAATCGATTAAAATAGAAATGTATTATATTTGAATTACACTATGTAATCGATTACAAGATATGCGTAATCGATTAATATGTACATTAAAGCTTTTCCCGTTGTAAACACAAGCCATATAATCGATAAATCTGTGATGTAATCGATTAAACTGTTTATCAAAGCTTTTCCAGATTCAAACATGAACAATATAATCGATTAATCTTTATGGTAATCGATTAACTCAGTGAAATAATATTTTTCCAAAAGCTTTACCATTTAGATCTTTTTAGCTTTGATTCTATGTTAAAAACTCTTAAGCATATAAATGACTTTATGTATGCAAATGCAAGGATCAACAGATTTGCTTCTCAAACACTTGGATTTGGATTCCAATCTTCAAGGCATGTGAAAAGCTCAAAACACTTCTAAGTCAAAGGCTTCATTCTTCTTGTTGCTCCCCTATTTCCAACAGTAAAAATATGAACCAAAGTGAGTATCCAGCAGCTACAAGACAATCTTACAAAGAAAACATAATGACATTCCATATGTCACATCAATTCAATCCATAAGAGCAGAGAAACAGAGATCGAAACAAAGAAGGTTTGAAACGAAAAAGAATGAAAACTTACCTTACTGCAAACGACGCCGTTGCGGAGGTGCTGGTGAAGCAAATCAGCTTCTTTGTCATGTCGCAGGTTCGAGCTATGAGGAAGGGTGAAGCAGATCCACTTGCAGTAAGGTCCCAAACCACCAAAACTAAAAGTATAATAAACGGTCTCAAACGACCAAACTTGCATCAACATGGTCCAATCCATCCACGACCAAATTAAACCATGCTGCCACCTACCTCGTATTCGTCGCTAAGCACAGTTTCGGCGTCTGAGCCATCGCTTTCGAGGTAGCCGATGCGAAATCAGCCTTCAACGACAACGTCGCCAACAGCGCCGAGCCAGCTTCTCCGTCAAACCTCCTAGACGGTCGCATCGACTTCGTGAAAGTGCGCCTCTACGACAACGTCATGCTCTGCTACATCAGATACAAGGACGTCGCACCGCATATTGATCCATCGCGGTGGTTTCTGCCTGGATTCGAGGTCGTGGTGTCTTCGTCTTCATTTTCGGAGCTGGACTATGGGATCTGGCGGATGGACCACGCCGTCATCATCTTCGTCGTCATTTTTGAATGGACTACGGGATCTGGCTTCACCAGATTCCACTAGTTCTTGGAATTCACCGCGGAGGACGTAGGGACGAGCGAGAGCGGGTTGAACTCGGTGGTTCTAGCGAACAACTCGGAGACTGTGAGCCAGTTTTACAAAATGAAATGGAAGAGCCAAATGGAGACTTATTTGGACCGTTTATAGTACCGTGGCTTCGTCACGAACAGGCTCAGCGATTTTGAATAACCTAACGATAACCTAACACGTTAACCTAACATGCTATATCTACCCATGAAGTGTCGTATTTTGAATGACCCAAGGATATTCAAAGACGGTTTTTGAAAATTGTCTTTGAAAAGCCTGCGTTAATTTAAAATACGGAACTTGAATCTAAAACGATTTTTGTAAAATCGTCTTTGAAACAATTGAACACTTGTTTTCAAAGATAGTTTTACGGAAACCGTCTTTGAATCGTCTTTGAACATTTAAAAATCGTCTTTAACTACTTGTTTTCAAAGACGGTTTTTTAAAAAAATGTGAACTTAATTTTAAAAATGCAATTGCTTATTTTTTTTACATCGATTTTTCTACAACCGACTTAGATTACACGTCGTTAAAACATGTTTTTTTAGTAGTCAACTATTTCATTATCTTGTTTTTGTGTATAAGGTTTTGGGTTCAATTTTTACTAGAATATTTTATTTTTCACATTATTTAATATTTTGTTACTTATATATTAGAGGTCAATTAGTAGAAGTATTAAAATTATTAATTTTTAAAAATTAAAGATAAAATATCTTGATTTTAAAATACGAAAACCAATAGTGTATTTTAATGTAAGTTTTAATATCATGGATCAATTGCCAAATTAAGTGATAATGGTTGAGCCACCTATAACACTAAAGCATACACCAACAACTAAACTATATTAAATTTCAAAATAAAACAATGTCGTCACAAAACAAGAGTAAGGCTTCACCAAAGCAAAAACTAAACCTAGTACGTCACTAAGATACATAAACTTTTGCATGAGCTAGATCATCATCTTCATCAAACTTTATGCTTACACATGTACATGCTATGATGGAGGGTGGCGCAGCTCCTTAATAGTTAGCTCATAATTCTACTGGTTTCAGTTTAATTGCCCAATCTCGATCACCTCATCTAAATTATGATGAGAATATGGATGACCATTCATTGGGATTCACCTCTATATTATCATCGTTGTTGACTATGATTATTTTTCTTTATTCGTTTCACTTGTATTATTCCGCTTTTAGTTGTGAATATCATACTATATCCACATTTACACTCGCAATGTCATAGTCACTATTCAGATGCAACATTCATTTTGATTCATTATTTTGTCTTCTTTCATAATTACCTTTACAACTACAGTAAAATGTCCAACTTTGATGTGCAACATTGATTTTATTATTATACTTTTCAAATTTTTCTTATTTTTTTCCCGAAGGAATATACAAAGAATCTGGCAAATTTTTAATATATAATTATTTAGCATGGCCTCAAGCAAATATACATAGTATTATATTTTTATATAATCGTGTGAGCCATTAGCGTTGGCCTATTTCTTTTATTATTTAAAATAAATACAATAATTACATAATATTATCTCAAATATCAAACGTAAAGTTATATAAATAAATCTCGAACTATTTAATTTATATTCAAATTTAATTAAAACATTCACTACATATTTTCCAATAGATTAAAAGACAATGGAATTATGAACAAAAAGCTTAATTATAGTTAACCCACATGGTTAACTAAATTTATTAAACATAAGAAAGTGCGGATCACACGTAAATTAAACTTCCATACAACAAGTTCAAGATAGTAGCGATGTGAATATAGTTCACATATCTTCATAAAAATACTTCTCGAAAAGCTGCATATGTTCCATCTGAAAGTGTATGGGCACAATAATAGAGCCGTCACCATCAGGGCTTTGCCTAATCAGTGTCCTATCTTGTGTAGATCCACTTCCTGGACATAAATACACAGGCTTTCCCCAGCGAAAATCTACTTCATGCATTGGCATGCTCATCCAACTTGTAATAAGAAGGTTAGGGTTCCCGAAAAACGACGCATCCTTTCCATCATTTTGTCCAAAGAACAATGCCCTTGCATTATCCAGTTGCTCCTGACCTCTAATCACATCTATCTGTGGAAAAAAGAAGAAAAAAAAAATCAGTTTTCTCTATAGATTTTTACATAAATAAATCATCACACCTGATATATATGATTTTATAGCTTAAGTATTTTAAGTTTTCCTTATCTAAAAATAAGAAGAAGAAGAAAAAAAAGTTTCAAATTATAAAAGTAGTAGTGTCAAAGGAATAGATACCGTAAGGGTACGTACCAAAAAAAACTTGGTCCTACCTGTGACCTTATATACTCAGATGTAACCACTTCAATTGCTTCCCTTATCTTCTGAGCAGCATAACTCAAAGAATTTGATATGATATCTCCAACGTGACATGATGCAGTTGTTAAGCACAAAGCATTCCCAAAATAATTCCTAGGGAGAGGTGGAATTAGTCTATTGCGAATATCGGCATTGAACCGAACTAGAGTTGGTTGATTCTTATCTAGTTCACGAGCCTTAGAGGCACATCTCCATATATGTGCAGCAATAGCTTCAAATCTGCTATAAGGTCTTGACCCTTCTTTTGTTGAGTCATCATTGGCCTTCTTCTTCAGCTTCCCCACTTGTTCTGGTGTTAGCTTCAGCAAGGTGGCATCTACCTTCTTGTTTTTCTCTACTGTGTTGTCAGATCTTCCCAATATGAGTGGCAAAGGTTTGAACTCTAGGTGATCAAAGCGCGGCGGAGACGGAGGGTGTGGGAATTTGAGCACTGTTCGATCCAGAAATGGCATCTCATGTGGCTCTAATGTGTCTCCTCGAGCTAACTTTGCCCAAGAGTTGATGAACTGAATGGTACCAACCCCATCACACAAGATATGGCATAAGGCAACTCCAATGGCAAAGGCTTTACCATGGAATGTTGTTACTTTAACTAGTAGCAAGGGATGTTCCTCTATAGGGTTTGTGTAATCAACCGTTGGAACCAGTTCCTTGATGGACTCGCCTAAAAAGTCTCCATAATCATCCAATGTTTTTGTGGATTCAGCTTCAAGCAACACCACCCCTTTTGCATTGCAATCCAATTCCAATGACCACTACCTTCTATCCTTCTCAATCGACCGGCTATTGGATAGTAGTGAACCAAAATCTTGCTAAGAGAGTTTCTCATCCTCTCAATTAATATGTCATGGTTGTGTCTTGCATGGAAAATGTAGATGGTGGGTGTGTGGCGTAGACGTGCCACTTGATCAATATCAGATAGCCATAAAAGGCCCTCCGGAGTTGGTTCATTTGGAAGGGCTGTGTACGATGCTTTAATCGTTACCATTTTTGTAAATGGATTTGATTTTATGTGCATCATGGAGCTTTGCATCATGTGAACCTGTATATATAGAAAATGATGACTTAAATGTGTTTAGTCCCTCGATTTGTAGAATGTTGTTTGGGTAAATAGCTATTTTCGTCCCTAAATGTGTAGAGCGCTGACAAATTTGTCCCTAAAATATGAAAATTCAAATTTTTGTCCCGAAAGTATAAAAAGTGCGATAAATTCATCATTCCATTACTTTTTTCTATTACTGTTAATGAAAGTGCTTACATGGCACAAAGGGACGAAAATGTCACAAAAATGATTGTCAACATGTCTGCTGACCAGATTTTGGACGAAAATGTCAGTAAGTTATCATTGGACTAAAACGTCAGTAATTTTCTATTGGATCTAAATGTACTGAACTTACCATTGGACTAAAATGTCAGTAATTTTCAATTGGACCGAAATGTCAGTAATATTCCATTGGAGCAAAATGTCAGTAACTTTTTGTTGGCAAAAGGTCAGTATGTTTCCATTTGACCAAAATGTCATTAAGTTATCATTGGATCAAAGTGTCAATAATTTTTCAACGGATCAAAATGTCAATGATTTCTTGTTAGATTAAAATGTAAGTAATTTTTTGTTGGGCAAAAATGTCAATACAGCTCTATTGGACTAATTTGTAAGACCCAAAATTTCATTTAATTTAAGGGTAAAATATAACTTAAGGGTAAATCTTTTTTTTTTTATCGAACCAAAGATCTTTCATAATTTTTTTATTCTATTATACTGATATTATACTAAATTTACAAAAAAAAAATTAGTTATTTTTATGAGTTTAATATGTTGATAAATATGTGGGACTAGAAATTCATTTCGGACAATTAAACCTTCTCAAATTGTTTCTTCTTAAGAACTAAAAAGATTTGTGCTAAAATAATCGATGCCAAGAAGAACAAGAGACCTTGGACACGTAACGGATCTTGAAGTACTATTTCCGCATCCCCCTGACCAAATCCACCCACATTTGGATTACTTGTTAATGGCTGATCAAGTTTGATAGATTTACCTTCTGAAACAAGAAGTTCTGGTCCTGGAGGGATAATATCAATCACTTCACGCCCATCCAATGCATCCACTATAGTTATTTCGTATCCCCCTTTTTCTTTTCGTATGATTTGTTTTTTACCATATCCGTTGTTGTAGCATTATACACATTATTATTACTCTTGCTCCAGTCAAGATAAATCTGACCCCTTCCCCTGTTCTCGCCTACATATATAGGATATTTTAAGAAATGAACATCTCTCTTAGTAGTGGGATCCAGGGAAAGAATAGGAAAGGTGATTTCATTATATTTTTGACCAGGAACAGGGCCTACCACAAGAATATATTTTTTTGTAGCATGATAGTTTTGAAAAGACAGATTGCCTATCTTCTCTTTAATTTCAAGTGAAATACGATCAGGGGTCGCCTATTCAAAACCTTCCGGTAAAATAAGAACAGTCCCTACATTCAAACCTCCCTTTTTACCATTAACAAGAACTTGTTTCACTTGCATATCATAAGGAATTCGAAAAACTGCTTCAAATACAGTATCAGGAAGTACCGCTTGTGGAACCTCAATATCCACGGGCTTATTAGCTAAATGGCAATTGGCATAGACAATACGACCGGTTGCTTCTCGAGGATTTTCATAACCCTGTTGTGCAAAAATAGGATATGTGTTTGAAATGGGTGCTCGAATTATTATATATATCATGATCGATATGGAAATGGATCAAGTAATCCCTTCCTTTATACAAGAAAAAGCATTTTTAGTTTGCATGGTCTAATCATTGATCCTGAAAATTTCTACAATAAGATTAAGTAGGTCACTCACATAGTTCCCTATCCAAGGCAGGGAACCCCTTTTTCATTTATGGGGGTTAAAAAGAAGGGAAAAAGAAAAGTTATTTTCTTTTTAGCTAAAAAACTTCAAATTAAAATTGGATAAGTGAATCATTTTTTCTGTTAATCATTCATTGAATGATAAATCACTACAAGTGAGGGAGATACGCGATTTAAATAACGAAAAATCAAATATTTTAAAATTGTATCTAAAATGACTGGAAAAGTGGAAACAAGACCAGATATAATTTGATCATTTTGAGCAAATCCAAAATCTTTATAGACGAAACCAATCACTAGTTCCCAACCATGGGTTGAATGGAATCCTATACATAAATCAGTTAATAGAAGAATAGAAAAAGCTTTTATTGTGTCACTTAAATTATATATAAATTCTCGAACCAAAGAGTTAATAAGAACAAGTTCTTGATTACCAAGAATAAAATAACCACTTAGAATAAAGAAACAAATTATATTTGTCGAGAAGTGCAAAATCGTATTCATACGATCTTCATTGTGCGTTTTGATTGATTGGATTGTTTCTTTATAGATTCCAGTACGCAGGTTTTGTAGATGTGTTTCCGGACATTCCTTTAACATGTCATCTAAGAAAAACAATTCTTCAAATTCTATGAATTTTTTTAGAATACTCTTTTCTTTAATATCATTCAAGAAAATTTCGGATTGCCTAGTATTCCACCAATCAATAAACCAAGATTCGAGACTTTTCTTAAATGTGAAAGAGATACACTAGGGCAAAAAGACTATAGATGTAAGATATAGAAGGGGAATGAATGTTTTCTTTTTTGTCATTTTTCGTCTTTATTTAATGAACTCAACTTCATCTCATTCGTCAACTCTATATGATAATAACTTTTCTATCAAGCATAAGCTTTATTACAAGTCATAGAGCTTATAGATAAATCTATATTCTATTCTCTCTCTTTTTTTTACTTGCAGTTCGGGAGTTAGTCCTTGTCTTGTTTAATTTTGAAAAAATAATACATAAATCGAATAAGAAATCAAAAGAATTCACTGTCAATTCAAATGCAAAAAGAAAAATTGTTTTGAAAGGATATCAATTGCTAAGATTCGAAGAAAAAATTATTACTTTTTATGAATACACCAAGGAGCACTTCGGGTTAGGAATATAATAATAGGATTTTGAAATCAAATAACACCTCATCTATAAAAATGGAAATATTAAAAAAATGTTTTTTTTCAAAATATTTCAAAAGGTACACAAAATAAAAAATAGGACAATTCTGAAGCTTTTTGTGCAATTTAATTTCTAATTAAGTTCAATTCTCATCAGTAAAAAAGTGGTACACCCAAAAATACAGATAATTCGCCAGCTTTATGTGCAATTTGTGTCCCACTCAAATTATCTTCAATACGAGTCAAGGGAATAAACCCCTGTTCTCTGGTTTTCCAGATAAACGATACTCTCCAAAGTACAGGTACGAGTAAAAAGGCCTTCTTCTTTAACTTCTGTTATTATTCTGATGGAGTGAAGCTCGTTTATAGGTATTTCGAGAATAATACGACGATTTTTTCTAGGAAATCCCCAACGAACAAAACATACCTTTTTCCCTTTTTATTGAAGATATCAAAACCTCCACCTATATCCCAAAAAATAATCGACCCTAAATAAAAACTACTAAAGAGACCGGCGATTCCATAAAAAGCCATCATGGCCCCTTGGGGAATAAATGGAAAATAAATAAATTCCAGAATAAATGAAAAACCACTAATTTTATCAGAAATAAAGAACAAATCCATACCAAGATAACTGGAAATTGCAACCAACAATAACCCCAATGAACCTAACACAGTGAAAACGGCCCAAAAGAAATTGCTTGTTCTTCGAACCTCCGTCATAGAATATATCAGTACACCGTTTGATCGAAAGATTATACTCATTACTCTCCTTTATTTGAATTCATTAATATAATTGGGGAATAAAAATCCCCAGAATTTTACTTTGTTTTATGTATCTAAAAAATCTTGTTTTTTTGAACATGAAGAAATAAAGAAGCCATTGCAATTGCCAGAAATACTAGGCCTACTAGAGGAACAAAAATGGAAGAAAAGTTTATCATAACATGGGTACCTCGATTTACTATTTGTACCTTATGTATATTATTATTTTGGTATTGATATTTATTATTATTTTTTTATTCTTATTTATATTATTATATAAAGATAGTCTATAATCACTAGAGTTTCTATATATTTATACTTAGTATATAATAATTCTAGTGATTATAGCTAAGCCAATATATATCATAATATAATATACCCTTTTTCAAAGAATTTTAGGCTATGCCTTATCATTTTTAGTCAAAGAAAAGAAATTATGGAATTGAAATAACTCACTCAGAACACCCTTTAAAAGATTACGCAGTATGATTGAATCAAATAAGCCCTTATGGAATAAATATTCAGCTGCTTGTGAACCTTCTGGTACTGCCTTATTCAACATTTGTTCAATTACTCTTTTACCAGCAAATGCAATAATGATATTCCCCAACATGCCAAAACTAGCAGTTACCCCCCAAGTAGTGGGAGATGTAAGTATGGATACATAGAATAACTTTTTATTTGTTTGATAATCATATAAAGCAGAAGAGATTTTAGCCATTTGCATCAAGCTCAAACTTCCTTCTTGCATACGTGCTCCTCCGAACGCACATACCAGAATAAGAGGTAAAAGTTGATTAGTAGCATATTCTACCAAATGGGTGATTTTCTCACCTACTGCGGATCCCATACTGCCCCCCATAAACTAAAAATCCATAATTCCAATAGCTGCAGGAATACCATTTAGTTTACCAGTACCTGTTTGAACAACCTCAGTTAATCCCGTTTTTCTTTGATAAGAATCAATATGATCTTTATAAGGTTCCTCTTCGAAAGGAAATTCAATAGGATCCAGAGAAACCATGTCTTCATCCATAGGATTCCAAGTACCATAATCAATCGAAAGTTCGATTTTATCTGAACTGCCCATTTTCAAATGATATCCACAATATTCACAAATATTCATTTTTATTTTAAATTTTTTTATAATTTAATCCATAACAATTTTCGCATTCAAGCCACAAATGCTTATATTTTTGACTTTCATCGAGATTATTAGAACTTTCTCTTATAGCAGAATCAATATCATTTGTATCATTCGTACTAGTTATTATACTAGTATTAGAATTATCGCTTTCACTACAATTTCTGCTCTTCCCAAAAATGTAACTGTAAAAAAAACTCTCATTGTATTTGTCAATATCACCTAAAATGAAACTATCAATACAGATTTGAGAATGAAGGTAACTATCAATGCAACTATTAATGCAACTATTAATATTATTGTTCCAACTAAATTGAATCTCAGACATGTAATAATCATCATCATTCTTTGAAACAGTATTTAAATAGCTAGAAAAAAAAACATTCCAGTTCACTTAGAAAAGAATGATCATTGTTAATCCCCAAAGTTTAATTTTCAACATCTAAATAGATGGAATTCTGATTTTCAATATCTAAATCGATGGAATAACTGTTCCTCTTATTATCCCTAACTAAAAAAATTTATCAGATAGTAAATCCTGGATGTTACGGGCACCTACTAAATAATCAAAATAACTATAATGAGAATTCTCACTATCATCCCAATGATGAATTTTTTTTATCTATATTGGTTAAAATTTTAGGGTGTTGGTTTAGACTGGTATTTCTAATAGGACCAAGACTATCCATTGATTTACTTAATTTACACCTGCATTCTACCTTCCTATTAAACAACAAGAATTCAACTACGATTTTTTCATCTAGTTTTTCCTCTATTTACACAAAAAAATATAATGAATGTATAGTTATTGGATGAAGAATAAAATAATAGAAATATTAAATTTTGAATATTCTATCTCATGTATTTACTATAAAAAAAGTATATAAATCAAATAACTAGGATTAGTAACTGAAAATAATAAAGAGCGAGTGGGTATTAAAAATAAATGATAGTAAAATAAAAAATAATAAGAAACATTAAAAAAAAAAGCACCTCAATAGGGATAATCTATTTATCTATTTATAAGTCCAATTACTTCATTTAGTGACTATTTTTTTTCTTTTTCCTATTTTCTGTCTTTTATCTCTATACAATTTTTCATTTTGTTTTGAAGATCGATGAAAATTTCATTTCTTATTCTAACTATAGAAAACTACATTTTATCATTATATATAAACAACAAGAAATAAGAAAAATTAGGTATGTGAATAGAACAAGAGAGCGGGGGGATAAAAGAGAAAAGAGTTTTAGAAATCTATATACAAGTCATCCACACCCCCCTTTGTGTATTTCATTAACGGAATTTTGTTGGTTAATTCGAGCTAAGTCCATAAAAACACCAGCCCTTTTTGAAATATCCTGAACAGTTCCTGTAAGTTGAGCGCCTCGTTCAAGGAAATATGGAATAACATGAATATTTAAATAGGTTTGATTCTTTATTGGATCATAAAAACCCACTTTCCAAAGATCTCTTCCCTCTCTTTGAGATCGAACATCGATTGCAACGATTTGATAAACAGCTCATTGGGATAGAGATAGATAAATAATGCACCCCCCTAGAAACGTATAACAAGTTTTATCCTCGTACGGCTCGAGAAAATAAAAAATTATAATGTATGTAGAAAATTATGATGTCAAATAGATCAATAAAATCATCAAATCAATTAAACTATGACTTAAGTATTTTTCTTTCGTATTTTCTTTTTGAGAAAAAAAAAACTCCTCATATTTATAACTCCATAACTCAAATGGGATAATTCTCAAATAACTAAAAAGAGAACAAAGACTTTAGTAGCTATTTCATTTATTGAGTGGTCTCTACTCCCCTTTCTTGCCCGTGTTTCGTTTCTTTATAATTTATTTTTTAGAATTTTTTATAATAGAATTGATGAGACAATTTGAAAATGGTATTTACTTGTTCCATGATCTTTTAGCTTTTCTTTGAATCATTAGGTTTAGACATTACTTCGGAAATCTTAAATCTTTTCAAAAATGGCAGCAACATACCATTTTTTCTTTCTATGAAAGAATCATACAAATAGAAGGTTAATTCCTACAGCTACACTTTTGATCAAAATCGTTTTAATAATTCAAACCATTTGTTTTTGAACCTTGCTCAAATTAGATCCTTTCTATTTTTCTATCAAAAATATACTTACGAAGTTTTTCTAACTTATTAATTTTCACTAACCTTAGATACTTGCCCCTGAGAAATGAATAAACTCGAGCTCCATCATGTATTATTTACATCATCAACTTACATCATTTCTTAGCCTAGAACAGTCTTAGAATGCGTCTTTAAATTTTTTTTTTACATCATTCTAAGACGGTTATAGGTTACAATCATCTTAGCATGTGACATTCTAAGACGGTTATTTGTTCATAACCGTCTTAGAATGTCCATTCTAAGACGGTTATAGACTATAACCGTCTTAGTATTGGACATCCGAAGACGGTTCTTAGCCTACAACCTTCTTAGAAGTCTACTTTCTAAGACGGTTTTTGACATAACTGTCTTAGAATGTCTTTTATTAAATAAAAAATTAACGATTTTAAGACGATTTTTTAGCCAAAATCGTCTTAGAAGTGTATTTTCTAAGACGATTTTTCAGATAACCGTATTAAAATGTCTTTTTTTAAAATAAAAAATAGGTGATTCTAAGACGGTTTTCTAGAGAAGCATCTTAGAATATCTTTGTAAAAAAAAATTAAAAAAATTCATGAAATGGAAGACAATAAAAGAATGAAGAGAGTTTCTGAGAGGAGGAACAAGAATAAACAAAGAAATAATGATAGAAGGCATTATAAATGCCTGTCAATTATAAGCAGTTTTGAGTGATATATATATATACATTGTCAATTGCTTAAACAGAACAATTATAAATAAAAATATTATCATAATATTGGAATCAAGTTTCCAATAAACTACACGTCCAATATAGATTTCTTTATAACAGGAAATGAATGATTGAAATTGATACTTGATAATACCTGTATCCATGAGAAAGATGCCCTCCATTTGGTAGACCAAGTCACACGATTCTATCATGAGGTTTTAGCAATGCAGTGTAAACTTGAAAATTGGCAGAAGAACCAGACAGAGGCCGCACATTCACTGCAAATTAGGGTTAAAAAAGACAACTGAGGGGTAAAAAAGACAAATGAGGAAACATACAATGTAATATATATTTTAAAAAAATAATATAGTCAACCTTAGAAAAGCTAATGATGTCATGCCCATTTCTAAATCAGAGTTGAGTGAAAAAGAGATATGACTCAAGTTGAAATGAAGCACAAACACAAGAAATATGTATAATTGTATGCTTAGGACAAATCAACTACCATGTATACTTGCATACAAGGGGGGAAAAGATTAGCCTAACCAAAATTACAATGATATTCTATTTTACCTCCCCATTTAGCCGGATCCAACCGAAATGCTTCCAAGGCACGCTTTTGACATAGTGTTTCTGCCATGTCAATATACCCGAAATAATAAATAAAGATCCACAATCTTTAAATACTGACACTCCAATTATACTATTCAAAATGTCAAAATTATATTTATTTATGTATTTATTGGCTTCAAATTCCATAAATTATGAAAAGCACACACACAAAGTGAAAGTTTGACATACTCATTTCCCTCATAATATCTTGCACCGGGATATCCTTCATTCCGAGTGTTAGTAATGATAGAGCCAATAGCTTGCATTACAGAGACAGAAGTGAAATTCTATGAGGGTATCAGTTCGAGTCCCTTCACCGAAAGAAAATCAACTAAATCCACTATAACATGAACTGCAAAGTTTTAACAAAATTCACCCACAACAACGTACTATGCCAAATATTTAAACATAAAAACTAAAAATCAAAAAATAGGTGAAGTCTTTCATTTTCTTTCTTGATCAAAAAATAGGTGAAGTGATTCATTTTCTTTCTTGATAAGAGTAATTTTACGCCATACCTAAACGCCCCCATGTCCATCATAGACAGCAAAAAAGTGGGCTAGTAAGTAAAAATTCTCTATTGTTCACAAAGAAAATATTTTATAACATTGGAATTTCTTTAATCCTTTTGAAATATATATTTTGCTCAATAACCTTTCTTCAATATTGGATGAAAAAATCATCAAGGTTTGAGCTTGAAGAATTTGTGAGACTTTTATCATCTATAAGAAGAAAGATTTTACTAGCACTGACATGGTGTTAATTGATGAAGAGGTTTCAAATCTTATTTTAATCTTTAGTTGCACTACAATCATATAACATAATTTAATTTTAATTAATGTTGAGATTGAATAATTATGTGTGAATAATTGTGTGTATAATATGAGCACACAAGGAATATATTTATATTAATAAGTACAGAAACTAATCTATCATATACAAGATGTGAGACTATTATATTATATGCTCTATATTACTTTAACACTCCCTCTCAAGTTAGTGCATATATATAATGATCACTCAGCTTGTTACAAATATATTCAACCTGAGGACCTCTGAGACAAATATCTGATAGTGACTTCTCCATAAATTATCTGGGACATAAACAGGGCCAATATATCTGGGACAAAGACAAGGGTCAATGCATCTGAGACATAAACAAGGGTCAGTGCAACTAGGACAAGAACAAGGCCAGTGCAACTGGGACAATGACAAGGGCCAGCGCAACTAGGACAAGGACAAGGGTCAGTGCATCTAAGACATATATAAAAAGGGCCAGTGCAACTGGGACAAAGACAAGGGCCAGTGCAACTGGGACAAAGACAAGGGCCAGTGCAACTGGGACAAAAATAAGGGCCAGTGCAATGTAGATCACCAAAAGATGAGTCAAGCGATGGTGTCACTAGAGCGGTGGAAGTGGCGGTTCACAACGAAAAATGTAGAAGATGTCATCAGAAAGTAAAAACAAATGAAAAATGATATTAGAAAAGGTACGTCGAGTATAAAGGTCCACTAGAATGTGGAAATAGGTAGCCAAAAGAAGGGAGATAAATGGAGAACAATGCTTCCAGCAACGTGAACAATCTTTCTAGCAACATGAATAGTTTCTGAAAAGTGAACAGTACTTCTGCGAGGTGAACAGTGTATCCGATTTGTGTGAACGGTGTTTCTGGCATAGTGAATAATGCCTCGGTGGGGTGTGAACAGTGTTTTTCGGTAGACTGAACAGTGACTCCGACGACGTGAACAATATATCCAGTGATGGTGGCATGAACAAACGGATAACAGTGTTTCTGGTGAACAAACGGATAACAGTGTTTCTGGTGGCGTGAACAGTGTCTCTGGCAACGTGAACAGTATTTTCGATGAAGTGAGTGGTGGCTCAGTGATGTGAACAGTGGCTCTAGCAACATGAACAAAGTTTCCGGTGAAGTGAACAGTAACTTTGGGGATGTGAACAGTGTTTTTGGCGATGGTGGCAGAAACAAACGGAGAACAAGCAAAGGGGTCAACCGGGGACAATCGATCCCCGATGAAGCACGATCCCTCGTTATCTCTCAATCTGGCTCTGATACCATGTTGAGATTGAATAATTGTGTGTATAATATGAGCACACATGAAATATATTTATATCAATAAGTACAAAAACTAATATATCATATACAAGATGTGAAATTATTATATTATATGCACTATACTACTCTAACAATTAATAATTAAGCATATAAACTAAGAAATTTTAATGCATGTTTTTATTTGTGTTATGCATAGTGAATTTCAATACATATATTTTAGTTTGTGATAGTTTCCTTTTTATACTTTTTATTTTTAATTATGAATTTTAATTATGAAACTTTTAAACATTGAATATTTATCAATATAGTTACTTTAAATTTAAACAATATTTATATTTATTATTATATTGCTATTATTATTCAAAGAGAGGTAAAGTCATGATCTCGGTAATTAATTAAAAGAGGTAACAATTACTAAAATGAAGTACTGAGATAACTTCAATAAGTAGTAAGCACTGAAATTAAAAACA
>PYAF01005901.1:1580618-1625698 GCA_007407185.1 Glycine tomentella
TCAAATAATAATATAAAATATTAAAAAATAGTATAATTATTGTTAATGATGTGTTGTCGTTTTGGATTCACTTACAATGAGAAAAAAATAGTACAAATAAAAATTATATTTCTTAGAAAAAGATAATTCTAATATAATAAATAAAAAGATATAAATTCTAAAACATACAATATATTTTTAAAAATAAATGACTTTAAAAGGTAGTAAATAATGAAATTAAAATGAAATAAACAGTAATGATAACAATAACTATAAAATTAATAATAATATTAATAATTACTACCTCTGTCCCAAAATAAGTGATGCATTTGATTTTCAAATGTAACATCAATTGTTCTTTTTCACTAATACCCCTAATAAATATTGTTACTTTAGTTTTAAGTCTAATAGTATTAATATTATTATTTTTCATCTAATTAACAAGGTTACTTTTGTAAAACTATCATTTCTTTAATCTATTTATTAACTTTTTTTGAATTGGTATAAATAATCTAGCACGTCTACGCAAAACAGTTACCCCCAAAGTTGGATGGTGGTTCTTTCGTCTTCCCCTTCCAGAGGGAGAAAAGGAAAAAGACTTATTGCGTGCACCTTCTGGTGGTTCTTCTGGCACAAAGAAAACTAACATTTCTGGACCCAACATTCCCTTGGTGCCAAAACAAAACAAACCCAATGTAGGTCTAGGGATTCTTCCGACAATCCTTCGCTTTCAACTTTGAGTCCTGCCCCACAAACTCCGTCTTCATCTCTAGAACGAAATAATTCCCTAGATTGCTCTTTTGAAACTCGGTTCGATCTATGCATGGACTGTGTCATTGAAAGTTCCTATTTTTTAAATTTCGGGTTTCATTCAAAGGCTGACTCAATACTTGAATCATGCCGACACAATCCGATTTTCATCCCCAAACCGAAACTTGCATAACAAAGTGAAGTGCTTGTGCTGGGAATGCCTCCTTCTAATGCAAGTGGTCCTACACACGTCGTCCTTACCGCGGATGATATTTTAATCAACTTTTCTACTCATATGACCAGTATTTCTCCTTCAGGTATGTCTTACTGACTCTTATTTCTTTTACGCAGGTATTTTTGGATCCTTCATCATCAGAATTAGTTGTTGAATCTCAATCTGCTGGGTCACATTCTGACTTTCCCTCTTCTGTTTTAGTTGATAAATTTCCATGGGTCACCCATGAAGTTCTACATACTCTTTCTGATTTAGATCCGGGAAGTATTGTTGCGCTCCCGGTTAGAAATCAAGACGATTTTTGAGTTCGTGCCCCTAACCCGGACGAACCCATATGTTCTTTCCGGGAAGGGAATGAACACAATTTCTTCTTTTTCTACAAAGATGTAACTACCCGTTTAGGAATTCGCTTCCCCTTTTCAGATTTTCAAATGCAAGTCCTAAACCACCTAAATATAGCTCCATCACAACTTCATCCAAATAGCTAGGGCTTCATCCAATCATTGAACTTTTTTGTCAGCATTTAAGAATTCCTTGTACAGTTGGTCTCTTCTTTTATTATTTTACTATGCATACCGCTAGGACGCGAGAGAACCCCCTAACAAAAAAGGATGGACTTCCATTTGGGGTTGTTCAGATCGTAAACTTTTCACAGTCTATACAGAGTCATTTAAACATTTCAAAAATAAATACTTTAAGGTTATTGCCGAACCTGGCAAACAACCTTTTTTTCTTTCTTCTCCGGAGTCACGGGATGTAAAGTGGAAGTTTCCACTCTATTGGACCTGCACCCATCATGACTTTCCATCCTCCTCTTACTGTTTCGAAGAAACAGACTTGTTAGATTTCGACGCTTCGTCAATGACCCGGATTGTGACATATAAAGAAGTTCACAGACTGCTAAATATTGCTTCTTATATTCATGATTATCATTCAAGGCTCTCCACCGAATTAAGTACGAACATGTCCGACTTTGATTTGTGATGTATAACTTAATCTGCTTTAACTGTTTTATTTCCATTTGCAGCTGACAATATAGGACCACAGCCCTCTTCCTCAGCTCTCCCCAAACAAGTTGCATTTGCTGCGACCCCGGTTGCAGATTCTCCTGCTTCGGCGATGGTTGTTTCAGCCAACCCTGCTGCCAAACCGAGACAACCAACCGCCAAGCGTCCCAATCCCCCAATGCGGTCACAGCCTCCAAATTATCTTACCTTCTTAGGGGGAGGAAAGGGGAAAAAACACAAGACCGTTGAAACGGCTCAGTTGGAGGCAACTCCAACAGATCAAAATAACCTGGCACCTTCTTCGGCACCGGGAACTGCGTCTTCCAATCTTCCCCCTTCGCTTCTTACTTCTACTCTTACTCCTTATATCACAGCTTTTGGGTCGTCACCGAGCTGCCTTTGGGAGAAAGGAGTTAATGAGGACGTGATCCACGTTGTCAAGGCTCCCAAGCGCTTCTCAGATTCGAGTTTTCTTTCCCATGATGACCTTAAAGAGCTCAACATTATTGAGGAAAATGCCTTTAAGTGTGCTGCCTTAGTAAAAAGTTTGGCAACTTTGAAGACTAGGCACAACAAATTATTGGATGAGCTCCATGCATCATGGGAAGAGACCCGAAAAATCCATCAAGAGCTCCTTGCATTGCAGGATACCACTGTCTCCCTCCGCCAAGAACTCCGAACTGCGTTGGATACCGCTGAGGGTGCCCATACAACTTTGGAAACGGCCCAAAAAAAGAATGCACTCCTGACTGGGCACTTCAATGAATTGAAAACTGTTTTGGAAAAATCCCAATTGGAGTGCAAGGAAGCTGAATCCAGGTTACATAAGGCCGAGATGGAGGCTGCTAAGATGAGGGAGGCATTGGCTATGACAGTCAAGGAGTCCTTCAACAACACACTGGACCAAATACGTTGTCTGAACCCGAGACTTGAACTGAATACCAGAGGCATGCACTTTAAAGCATATGTAGATAGCGACAAACTGGTCCCTCCTTCTCCTTGTGAAGATTCGATAATCCCAATGGATGAGGATCTACCTCATGGAGAAGGGTGACTTCTACACAACAGGGTGATATTCAAGTTCAAACCCCAGCAACGTAAGTGTGTGAAAGGCCAGGATGCCAGTTTAATGTCTTGTAATTTTTCTTTCAAGTTTAATGTCTTAGAAACATTGTCGGGTTGCACCCGATTTCATTTGAAATCAACACAATCTATTTTTATAATCCAAATACGCGTGAACCCATACCAATCCAGATTCTTAATAAAAAATTTTGGCCAAAAATAACAATATCCTTTGCATGCTAAATAAATATTCATTTGGTTTCAACGACCAAGTATTTTATAGTACAAATTATTCTTCTCTGTAACACGTTCCAGGTTGTCTTACCCGGAATTGATCCTAACAACAATTAACATGCTACATGTAGACATTAATTTTCATTATTAACGGTCCTACATTTCAACCTGATCAAGGTTAGAACAACGTGTCGTTTGTTGCCAAAATAATATTAATCACGATATCTCGTATACGCATAAGTTTTTATTAACTTGTACGCAACTTTACACAGATAAGTTCGCAATCTCCTCATAAAGATCAGGATACTTTATTGATTAATAAATTTCATAAGATGATTAACAATCGAATTACAAGACAACTCATGATCTCGATGAAAGAGAACAATATGAATTTCGGGTTAAAAGCTTATTGTACCATTGTTCATACTCTCAATAAAAGAGAAACACATGAATTATAAATGACATTGTTAATTTCGTCAAAGAAAAACAAAAATTTATTAAATGATTAACAATCGAATTACAAGACAATTCATGATCTCGATGAAAGAGAACCATATGAATTCCGGGTTGAAAACTTATTGTACCACGGCTCATACTCTCGATAAAAGAGAAACGCATGAATTATGAATTACATTGTTAATTCCGACAGGAAAATTGGAAACAACTACTAATTTTGCCGTGTTGTCGGCTTATTGCTCCTTCAAACAGAACCTTGAACCCAGATTTAACTGTAATATATTTTCAATTTATCCGCATTCCAAGTTTGTTTTATTGCTTTTTCATCAAGGGTTTCCAACATGTAAGCTCCTTGTCCGAGTTTCTGTGACACCCGATATGGTCCTTCCTAGTTCGTTGCTAATTTTCCTTCTCAAGCATGTTTGTTTCCAATATCCGCCCTTCAAAGCACTAGGTCGCCTTGTTCAAAATTACTTGGCTTTACTTTCTTATTATATTTCACGGCCGCTAGTTGTTTTGCTAACAAATCCCGGCAGTGTGCATTAACCCGAATCTCATCAGTCAAATTCAATTCAATGGCCAAGGCCTAATTATTCTTTCTTTCACCCTCCTGAAGTACATGGTTTCTTCTCCAAGATAATTGACCAATCTCTACTGTATCATTGTTTCGCAACCATAGGTCATTCTGAATGGGGTTTCCTTGGTAAACGTTTGAGTCGTGGTTCTGTGCCCCCACAACACATAATAAAGTTGCTCCACCCAACTAGAGTCAGCAACGTAAATCCGCTTTCTCAACCCATCTACGATCACTTTATTTACTGCTTCGGCTTGCCCGTTAGATTGCGGGTGTTCTCCTGAAGCAAAGTGATGCTTGATTTGGAACCCGTCCATCATCTCTTGAAACCGTCTATTAGTGAATTGCGTTCCATTATCCGTTACAATTTCACCAGTATTCCAAACCTGGAAATGATGTTTCGTTCAAAAACATTTTTCACTCGAGCCGACATGATGGTGGCGAGAGGTTCTGCCTCAATCCACTTTGTGAAACAATCTACCGCCACTATTAACCATTTTAACTGACCTTCCGCTGCCTTGGACGGTCCTAATAGATCCATTCCCCACTTAAAAAATGGCCATGGAGCTGAAATAAACTGCATCTTGGCGAGGGGAGACCACAGCAACTTGGCATTTTTCAAGCAACTTTCGCATTTTCTAATGTGATTTGTGGAATCAACTTCCATTGTCGGCCAATAATATACGGCTCGAAGAGCCTTTCTCGCTAATGCCTTAGCTCCCATGTGTTGGTCGTTGATGTCGTCATGTATCTCGGTCAACATGTACTCAACTCTATCGGGGTTCAAACAAACTAGCATCGGGGTGTGCAATCCTCTGCGATATAGTTCATCATCTACAATTGTGTACATAACTGTATCACGTACCAATTTCTTGGCCTCCATTACGTCATCCAACAATATCCCCTTTCCAGATAATTAATCATCGGCCGCCTCCAGTCTTCCGCTGACGAGATTATCATCACACAGGTTGGTCTGGAAATTTCCTGTTGAATAACAATCCTATGTTTACCCGGACTCTTAGTACTTGCCAATTTCGACAAAATATCAGCCCTTGCATTTTCCTCTCTAGGGATATGACTCACGATTACTTCATCAAAATCAACACGACTTCTTTGACTTCATTCAAGTATTTGGCCAATAAAGGCCCCTTTACTTGATATCGCCCCTCGATTTGGGCTGTAACAAGCTGGGAATCAGTGAACACCTTTACCCGCTTCGCTCCCTACTCCTTTGCCTGTAACAACCCGGCTATTAGTGCTTCGTATTAAGGTTGGTTGTTCGATCTTGGGAAATTCAACTTAAGAGATTGCTCAATAGCCACCTCTTCCGGGTTTTCAATTATGATCCCAGCTTCCTTTCATGTTAGACGATCCGTCAACATATAGTTTCCACGTATTTTCTGTATTACCGCTAACTGGGGTTAATTCCATAATAAAATCCACCAAAGCTTGAGATTTTATAGCATGTCGGGCTTCGTATTTCAAATCAAACTTCGATAGTTGTATTGCCCAATTGATCATCCTTTCAGCCAAATCCGATTTGTGTATTACTTGCCGAATTGGCTGATTAGTTCTGACAATTATTGTGTGGCTTTGGAAATACGGGCGCAACTTCTTCGCGGTTACCAACAGGGCAAAAGCCACCTTCTCCAACCTTTGATACCGTAACTCGGAATTTCGGAGGGTCCGACTTAAAAAATAAATAGGCTTTTGCGTTTTACAGGCTTCCTTTACCATGACCGCACTAACCACTTCATCGCCCACCGATAAGTACAATATTAATATCTCCCTGGGTTCTGGACAATACAGGTGGGGAGGCCAAGCATTGCTTTATCTCTGTGAATGCGGCTTCGCAATCCGGATTCCATCCTACAATGACCTCTTTTTTCAGTAAATTAAAGAAAGGAAGCGCTTTCTCTGCTAATTTCGAAAGAAAATACGTTAAAGCGGCCAATCTTCCCGCATTCTTTGGTATGTAGCCCCCGCATTCTTCAATCCGAAAGGCATAACATTGTAACAATAGTTTTCCTTCTCGCCTATAAAAGCCGTTTTTTCCTTATCTGCTGGATACATGGCTATCTGATTATATCCATAGTAAACGTCCATAAACAACAGTAACCGGAACCCGAACGAGTTATCCACGAGTCAGTCAATATTCTGCATTGGATAGGCATCTTTAGGGCACACCTTATGCAAATCGGTATAATCCGTACATACCCTCCATTTTCCATTAGATTTCTGGACCATAACTACATTGGATAACCATGTAGTGTATTGAATTTCTCGTATAAATCCGGCTTCTAACAACTCTTTGATGTGTGTGGCCAATGCTTGAGTTCTTTCGGGGCCAAGCTTCCATTTTTTTTGTTGGACCTGTTTTGATCCAGGGTACATGGATAATTTGTGGCAACAAAAGGTTAGATCTATCCCCAGTATTTATGATGCTTTCCAAGCGAAAACATTTTGGTTCCTTTTAAGGCACTCCATGAGTTTGACTTTGATGTTTGAATCCACCATTTTTCCAATCTTAGTAATCTGCCACGATTGGTTTCCTATCTGCAATTGTTCCACATCTTCAGCTGGTTCTGGTCTCCATTCTTTGGAATTCCCTCATGTCGAGCTCTACCATGTTTATTGGTTTTTCCGACTGTCATTCCGCTATTTCTCGGCCCACCTGATCCCCTTGACGTATCCGGGGTGGTGAAGATGAACCGCCTTCGCTTTCCTTAACTATATTGTAATAGCATTGCTGGGATTCTTTTTCGTCCCCGCAGATTGTCACCACCTGATCCTTGTTTCTTACAAATTTTTCCCAAGATAATATTGTACGCTGAAGAAAAGTCGGCCACAACAAATTTAACTCTTTCTGACTTGAATGCATCTTTGGTTCCTAACGTCATCCGCAGGTCAATGGAACCTTTAAGACTGGTATTTCCTCTATTGAAGCCTATCAACATCGTGTTACATGGCTTCAAGTCCTCCTCGTCCAAATTCATATTTTTGAACGCACTCCATAGAATAATATCTGTAGAATTGCCATTGTCTACAAACATTCTTTTAACTCGACAATTGGCCAGTGTTCTAATAATAGTAGGCCATCTTCGTGACCTGGCACCACATCTTTCATATCCTCCTCTGTAAAATATAGAATAGGAGGCTCTGGTTTGCCAGTTTTCCCTTTGAACTTGGGCTGCTCTCTCACCGAAAGAATTTCTTTCATGTACTTCCATCTCTAATTGGCAGTGTCTCATCCTCCTCCGAGGGCTCCAGAGATGACATTACACTCAAATTCTGGCTCTAGGAATTCATCGTCGTCATTATGTTTTTATTTCTTGTCTTCCTTTTCTTTTCCGGGTTGAGCTTCTTCACCCTGGCGCTTGTTCTTGCGACCCTAAGTCTTTATCAATAGTGCCTCAATCTTCCCTCTCTGACGAATTTTTCGATAGCGTCTCGGAGATCCCAACACTGGTCAATGGTATGCTCTGATCCATTGTGAAACTCACAAAATTGAGATTTATCCACCTCGGCCTTATTATACAACGGTCGAGGCCGCTCCACCTTCTTCATGTCAGTCAATGCTACCTCCCTCCAAACTTGTGACTGGGATACATTCAATGGCGTGTATTTTTCGCATTTGTTTTCATACTTTCCCTGGCCTGAATTTAGTATTTCTGCCTTTATTAGGAATCCCCTGATGTTGTCGGCCCCTTGGCAATGGACTCCTCCTTCTGGGACTCCTTTCCTTTTCTCTGCCCATTGCATTCGCAATTTCCATCTGCTCCAATTTCAAATACTTTTTTGACCGGAATCGAAACTCCATCAACGATTTTACCGGTCCTTATATATTGACTTCGCCAATCTGGATGATCCATTCAACCCGGCTGAGATGAGGTGCACATGTACTTTTTCCTCCAATCCCTGTACTTGCAATGCTGCATCTTTGAAACGGTCCAGATAACTCTGTAACATTTTGTCAGGTTGTTGCCATATTTTGCCAAGTGCGAACTCGGATTTTGGTTATTTTTTGTTGGTTGCAAAATCTCTGACCGAAATCTTCAAAATTGCGGATTGACCGTGGTGTCAACTTATGGAACCATGACTGGGCTGCTCCGTATAAGGTAGTAAGGAAGATAAGGATATTATTGGTTTGTCAATTTCTCGCACACACATCTGCATATCGAATTCATCGATATATACTTATGGGTCCTGGCTTCCATCATATTTCGACAGAAAAGAACCGTCAAAATCTTCCAAGTATCGGGCGTTAACAATCTCGTCAGTAAAAGGACTATTGTTGTGCTTTCCTCTACTGTATTTCCTCCGATACACTCCGCCTTCCATCCTTATCCGAGGTACAACTTCAATAGCAGGATTCTAGGTTATCGTCTGAACTTGTCCTATCTGGTTCATCCCAGCGTTGTCGGTCATGCATGCATCATATTTTCACTATCTTGATTCACCGGGTTTTCATTTCAAATGTTCTCTCCCGGCCCTTCCGAGTTACTGGGAATTGCCTGATTTAACTCGGGTATCTATCCCTGTGAAGGGCCTCCATTTAATGATCAGATATGTCCATGGGATGATTGGCCAGGTAATTTTTCCCGTTCTTGGCAATGGCTGCATGGTTGTCCTGCTGTCCGTGATCCTCATGGTGGACTGGGTTCTCCATATTTCTGAGGCGACGTTCCACGCGTTGTATGTGTTGTTCTTCTTCACGTTTCCACTCCGCATTATGTTCTTCTATCTGGAGCATGATATTTCTGATGTCCTCCTACCTTTGGAGAGCATATCTTCTCTCCATACTCTCCATTCGATCTAGGATCGTATTTAGAGTGTTATTCACGAGATGTTCAGCAGGTTCCGGTGCAAGAGTCGCCATGACCATTGGAACCAGGTTTGACTGATGAGTGTCATGAATTGCTCATCCCGCTTGAACAAGAGACGAAGCTAAATCTGACACCGCATCACTCACACGTAAAGCTTCGTGATGGGCCACGTTTTGGTTACTAGGTTCTCCTCTTCCACCCGCATCGGAACGTAAGTGTGGAATCTGGTTATTTCTAGTGTTTACCATCACAGATCGTGGGATTTGAACTTTACAGTCCCCACAGACGGCGCTAATGTTCTGTTTTCTTACGAACAGATATGTCCAGCAAAGATGCTGGTGATTTTAATATTGGATCAAGCTCTCTCTCAAGGTATTTATAGAAGAGAAATACCTCAAAAAATATGATCACTATGCACGAAGCAATACTCAGCCAGTGGGGTGAGGTGTGTGCACAGTGTTAATGGAAAGAGACGAGAGAACAAATGGGTGTGTACCTTTTTCTCTGAAAGCATTCTTATTTATACTGAAATTACTTCTAAGTCAATTGAAAATTATCTCCGATAATCATGCCGAGATCTCTAACCGCTTGATACCACGATCATTGCTGTTATTATCTTCAAAATCCACAATCTCATTTGCGGTTGTGGTCAACAGTCCACTATTATGAATTCTTAATAAACCTTATCACTAAGCTCATATATAAAATCCGTAACAATCCTTATAGTTTTTTCTTGACTTTTGAAATGAGCTCATCATAGATAAGGTGAAAATAAGTAGACCATAAACAATACACAAAAAGAAAATTACCAAAGGAATAATTAGTCATTTCTCCTTAGTAATTTTTGTTGCATATCATTTTTTAGTGTCTTATTTTCATCTTGTACATGATAAATTCATTTAGTGCCCTGCTAAAAAGCTCACACCTTTACCATTATTGGATATATTCTTGACTTTAAGATTGAGCTCATTGAGCTTCACAAAATACTGCACTTGTTAGGCTCTTAACTCAATCAGACCTGAAACAACGAATAGAAGGGAAAGCGGCGGTGCAAAGGGGAGGCAGGAAAGAGAGATTTTTTTTGTAAAATAAATCTGTAATTAGTAAGAAATTTGGTTCCCTCTGAATATTCACCATAAAGTGATCCCCAAAAAAAAAATACATGAACATTTTATTCTTTTACTTTATATTGTTTTACATTTGTCACATTTTATTACATTACAAACCATTTCAAAATCCACCACATTCATCAAAACTGGTTGAACTTGTTGTGTTTCGGCAACTAATTGAGCTGATTTTGAATTTTTAATCACTTCATCTTCACAGCCAGTTTGTCGAAGTGTAGTGTTTTGAATGAGCTTTACTGGCAGACCAGTTTGTCAACATAAAACTGGGGTTTTGGCAAAAGGATCATCTCAAATTTTGCTAAAGACACTTAATTTGATTCTTGATAACGGTAGATATCAGAGTTTAAGAGCATATATAGTTCTTTGAAGAGATAAATCAGAACTCCAAAAAGGACAAAACAATGAAGTCTTCGTATCTTATTTCCCATCGAAACTTAAGGCATGTAGGCTAGATAAAAATACATTTTGTACTTGGTTCCCCTTCCAAGCCCCAACAACCTAAGGAGCCTCCACTTGAAGGCAATTGATGATATCAGCATACACAAAAGTACAAAAATTTGCTCAAGAACGATGGTCAAAAATCAAGGTCAAGAATCATCTAGATTGGAATCAAATTGAATAGTAGCAAAGAAAACTAATACATGGAGCTGATCACTCTGACATGCATTTATGTATATCAACTAGAGGTTTTTAAGATTATTTCTCTAGACCAAACCCAGCTCTAGTAAACCTCAAATCTCCATTTGACATTGCTTGACTCAACTTTGCAAGCACTTGTGTTTCAAGGAACAGAATTGTCTTCAAAGCACCTAATCCCATTTCACCTTATTCATCTATCTTTTGATTGCTTCAGAAAATTTGGAATGCCCGAGTTGGTTTCCAGAAGTGAGATGTATGCTTAAGGTACTCCAAGATAGATTCTAAATAACATTCAGTGTTTGGAATCAACTTAAACTAACATTGCTGTAGTCTAGATCACTTTAGTTCAGAATGGTTGAAAGAGATATTGCTTTTGGGAAAATATATATAACCAAATTGTGGATAGCAGACAAGTACAGACATGCTATTCCGATTCTTCTGACATTAAGGAAGATATATCATTTGACTCCAAAAACAAACTGCAGTCTTATACTCAGGTACCAAATATGCAATTAAGATAAAGCGAGTGTCAAGTCCAGGTAAGGGAGATCAGAGCAAAAATATTAACATATCAAGTCATCAGTACAGAGCTAATATCCCTAGTAACTATAACATATATTTCCATACAAAAGTACTTCTAAAACTTCAGTTGAGATAATCACAGATCTCACCTATTTTGAACTTGAAGCAATTGATCTTAGATGTCCTGACAACATAAAGAATGAATTATTTATAAAAGAACAACCTTTGTTTATGAAAACAATGGGGAAGAGAAAATGTTACACTTGCTTTCCAGTAGCTAATCCAATATTTCACTATAAACAATATCAATATCATAAAACTCATTACCTATAAAGATAAAAAAATTCAAAATCATTTGCATGTCTCCATGATTTCACATAAACGTATGCACTTAAAGAAATTTGACAGGTAAGCAAAAAAGTGACAACTGAGGAAATTGAACTGCAGGTTTAATTAATACCCCCCCCCCCCCCACAAACCCCCGTTAATATCTTCATCTTCCATGGTTAATCCACCAAAGTTGCTTACATCAGTATCCAGCAGAAAAATAAAAACTAAATCTACCTGAGTGCATTCCAATCCAGTTTCTATATGCCTCCAAACCCCGTAAATGTTTATGAAATTTGAACAGGTTAAGTTAGTGGGTATACCAAGATTCATAGGTTAAGATGCAGTATACAAGAATAATCACTCCAAAGCCCTGATGATGCACAAGACTTTCACTACTATAGGGTAGTGAGAGTCAAATGTACACTTGCAAGTTACAACCTTACCCACATTTGCAGAAATCGTTTAAGACTAGAACCTGTTGTCACTATGATAGGCACTGGATCAAACAGATATGAAAAGAAAGATTCTTATTGAAAGAATGGAGTAGAATCTCCAGCACTACACTTGTGAATTCAAGGTCACAAACCTCCTAGTTCCTTCCCTAAACCCCTTACAATTAATCCCTGTATTTATACTTTCTCTCCCGCCTAATACAGTTACAACTAACTCACTAACTGTTATTTTGCTTATTACACCTCCTAACATATGTTTGTCTCCACCTATTGGGCCCATAGTTATTAATCCCGGATAGCGGAGCGGCCGAGCCTCAAAACTGGGATAGCGGGATAGCGGTAGCGGGATGACCGCTATTCTAATATTTTTATATATGTATTAAAAAATTTATAATATAAATATATAAGCTGAAAAAGAGAAATATAACTAAAAATTCATGCACTAATTATTATTAACAATAAAAACTCTTAAGCAAAATATATTACTTAGTCATCATAAAATAAGTAAAGTGTATTAATAATAAAAAAAGACTGTAAATAGCAACTATCTAAATTAAAACTTAAAAGTTCATTAAAAAAATGTAATATGAAACTGCAGAAAGAAAAAAAAAGTGGGTACAGAAAGCAAATTAGGCCCAAATAATATAAACCTAGCAAAAGAAAAAGAAAGGATGGAGACGGAGAAGTGTGAAGAAAGAAAGAACGAAAGGAGCCTATGAAAGTGAGAAAGTGAGAAACGTACAAAACGAAAGGAGAAGAAAGAAAGAACAAAAAAAGAAAAAGAAAAACTTCAAAACCTCGATGGAGACGGAGCCGCCAGAGGAGAAGAAGAAATGGCTGTCGAAGGTCGCACCGGAGGTCGCGCGGAGAAGGGAACCAAGGCCGCGCGCGTAGGGAGAAGGGTTCAAGGTCGCACGGGAGGGAGAAAAGGGAGAAGGTTCGAGCTCACAGGGAGGGAGAATGTTCGAGGTCGAGGGAGAAATGAAAAACCCACATAAATGAGTCAAATTTTTGGCATTTTCGCCATTTCACTCTACCCACGCAAATCGCGGCCGCGTCACCGCAATCGCGGGCGCGACGCCACGTCCCTGTCGCGGCCGCAATCACCGCTATCCCAAACCGCACCGCTACACTACCCTCCGTGGCGGTGCCAGGCCGCGCCGCTCCGCTCCGCTGCTATCGCGGCCGCTCCGGCTGCTATTGATAACATAGATTGGGCCTATCACACTACAAAAGGTCACCAAATGGCAACCTTACCATTGAAAGCATAGAAACCTGGAAGTCAATCTTAAGAATGAAATAAACAATTCCTGAAGAAAACCTTCATAGACGATAAAACACTAGGCACTCTTTTTTGGTGCCAAGAAGAATAATAAATCAACCATGATCCCACAATTCAAAAATCATCAGTAAGCAGATTTAGCTAAATGAGCATTGAATCAGTATGCTATAAATATGACTCAAACTACATACTAACTCTATGGCTCTACCCCAAAACGTACGACTCAAAATCAAGGAAAAGAAATGAATCAACCATGATACCACAATTCAAAATCACCAGTAAGTGGATTCAGCTAAACGACTACTGAATCAGTGTGCTATAAATCAGACTCAAACTACAAACTTCCTCTACCCCAAAACCTACAACTCAAATCTTCAACCACAAAATGGAAAGTTGAGGTGAAATTCAATCATAGCAATGTGATGAACAACAACTGAACAATTGAACAGTTAAGAGTCAGCAGAAACCTTTACAATCTACAGCACTGCATCCAGGTGATCAACACGCCCTTTATACACCTCCATAAGCCCCGGTACACGATCCTGGAACCGCCCCACAAACCTCTCCAAAAACAACTTCTCGGTGATCAAAACAACCGAGCTAAGCCGTGAGTCACTCTTCACCAGTCCCCTCTCCTTCAACACCTTCATAACGCGACACCGTGGCATAATTGTCTTCTCCAAGTTGGGGCTGAGAATCCCGGGAGTCCGAAAAACATCTTCTGCTGGCCACCTCATATCCTTAACCAAAAACCTCATGGTCCTCATGACCTTATCCTCCGACATCAACATACACTGAGGGTACCTCCTGAAGGCACAAAGACACATCTCATTGGACCAACCCCACCTATCATAAACCTCCACCCTCTTCTCCCAAGCCTCCTTGCTAGTCCCCACCACCACCTTCACCGCGTCCACAAACATGGTTTTCACCGGATCAAACCCGAATTCCACAACCTTCTCCACAGCCTCCACGAATTTCGCGTGCTCCACACACGCCACACCGAGATTGTTGCACACCAGGTGGGCAATGGGGCCCTGCGGCACCCCTACACCTCTCAAGTGCTCCACATTGGGGATCAAATGGTCGATAACGCCACGGCCGGTGAGGCACCAGGGAACACGTTTTAAGGCCAAAACAACCTTGTCTCTGTTTCCGAGGACAGTGCTGAGGATGTTGTAGCGCGGAACAAGGCAGTTCTTGAGGCTGCCTTCCAAGAGGACGGAGTTTCCGATGAGGAGTTTGGGGAGGTCGGAGGTGGAGAGGCCGATAGAGAGGAAGAACTGGAGCTTGGGCAGAATGGTCTTTTCGGGTTTGATCTTGAGGACTATGGGGAAGCGTTTGACGAGGAGGGACAACTGGGGTTCGGAGAATCCGAAGGTTTTGAGGAGGTTAAGGACGGCGTTGGGCTGGTCGGGGGATTTGAGGTGGACCCTTTTGGAGAGCTTGAGGGCCCACGCGGGGGACAGGTTGCAGGTGTTGATGAGGTAGGAGAGGGTGAAGTTAGGATTTTTGGTTTGGGATTTGGATTTGGAAGAAAAGGGGTTGAAGAAAATGGATGGTTTGTGTTGTTGTTGTTTTTGCAGTGAAGAAGAGAAATGGGTTTGGGTGGTGATGAATGGAAAAGAAGGAGCTAGTGTTGAAATGCGAGATCTTAGCTTAAGCAAGGTAAGCATCATTTTTTGGTTGATTAGGTTTCAGCTTTCAGATGCTGTGATTGCAATTGCATGACGAGTTTGTTGAACTCCACACATTACCAGGAGAGTCTCATTTGTGGGTTGCACAACACAACGGTTAGTTGTTCGATCACCTGTAAAGAAATCGGGTTATGGAGGAGTGATTGGAACACCCACCTTAATCAACATCAACATCAACATCAACAGCACCTTTAACCCAAATTAATTGGGGTCGGTGGTAGATGAACCTAATGATAAATCGAAAAAAAGCAAAAGAGAGAAACAGAGTTAAAATAAAAGAACGGTGAGAGGAGAAGAGAAAAGAAGAAGCAAAGAATTAAAACAGGGAACAACTGGAACATAGAACTACTAAAGGGTTTAAACCTCCATCAGACTTATAGCTTTTCTCCACTCCGTCCTAAGACATACCGTCCGCCAATCTAAATCCCACTCCATTAGGTCTTGTTTAACTACCTTTCCCCAGGTAAGTTTTGGTCGACCTCTACCTCTCTTTGTATCTAACTCTTGGTAACATACTTTTGTTCTAACAGGAGCATCTAATGGTCGTCTCATAACATGCCCAAACCATCTCAATCTATGCTCTCTCATCTTTTCACATACTGGTACCACTGATACCTTTCGTCGAATATCCTCATTTCTTATCTTATCCATCTTCGTGTATCCGCACACCCACCTTAATCTAAACCTTTTTTTTTTTTTTATCGTGAGAATCAAATACATTATAAAAAAAATTTATAATAATTTATATATTTTACTAAACCAAATGAATTCGTTTTTCTGAACCAATACGATGTGCATTTGACATCACATTTGTTTAAATTAATAAAAATTATTGGAAATTACAAAATTAAAACAAAAAATATTAAATATGATGTCAAATGCACAAATTGTCATTTTAATAAACTTTGATCAATAAAAAAAGTCTAAAAGAGTGTGAAGAAAGTGTGTTTTAGCAATTCTAATTGGATATGTACATTAATAATTTAAATATAAATAACTAGATTTGTAATGAATTTTTTAATAGTGAAAATAATGATTAAAGTATTTATATAACTCAATTTTATATTTTTCAATCATTTTTAACATTACATTCCTTTGAAAACACTTCGATTGAAATTTAAAAGAAGTAGGAAATTTTAATGAATCTCACTTCTTATTTAATAACTCTCATAATTTTATATTATTTCAAAAAAAAAATAAACAATAGTAGAGTGTAGGTTAATAAGAGTGTGTCGCTAACATTCTTGCTAAAATTAAATTTATTTTGATGCAAAAGCTACAAGAGTACTTACAAATTAGATCACATTAGTGATAATCACGTTTGACTAAGTTAAGATTCGCATTTGATGGCTACAACCATGAAATAATAGCACATGTCTAAACTTCATTCAAGACCCATATCAACATGCAAACTATTATTGCTTGTGCCGATAGACACAAGTTGACGGATTGTAGGAGGTGATTCCAAACATACACAAAGTTCATTTGCATATAAATTGTAACACATTCCAAATTCCAATGAACCCAATGGAAAAGCTTGTTTTTGGAAGGATTCAATGGAATAAACATTTAGTGTCTTCAAATGTAAATCCAAACACAAATTTAGAGTGTGTTTGTTTTTACATTTAAGTTCAAATGATTGAATGTTCATTGAAATTGTGTGAATTGAAATAAATACAAACACACTAAGAGTTTGTGTTGATGAGTAGAAAGGAGGGAAAGGTTTGTGTTGCTGGGAAGGTTTTTCAGATTCATGTATAGTTTTCCAATTATTTGAGGATCACTTTATAAAAATAGTGCAGTTCAAGCCGAACTGTTTATATAAAATGGTTAGTTTGATTTTTTCTTTGCGAAAAAAGGTTTTTGCATGGCCCTAATTGAGAGTTTTTTCGAAGTTTGGTTCGAGCCTGCATCTTTTTCAGAGACAGTCTATAAAAGTCACTCAAGGTTTAGACTGTTATTCCAAGTAGGGGTTCCAACATTACTTTAAGAGCATTTTAAAGGTTCAAATTTGAGTTACATTGTTCACAAAATTTCGAGAGGCTAGAACTGTTGTGTATATATACAGTTTGGAAAGAGAGGCAACAAATAGAATTCTCAATGCATAGTTCAAACTTGCAAGTTCTTGAAAACAAGAAATAATAGAAACAAAATTCGTTATATAACAAAAAAAAAAAAAAAAATACAATTCTACAAAACTGAGTAATCAGAGTGAAGAAAACAGCAATTGATTCTGAATAAGAAAACAATCAGTTCTATTAAATCTCAAATTTATTTACATTATATATACCAGATTACAACCAGTTCTAAAGCACAAGATTTTGCATTCATTGTGGAGTCAACAACAATTATTACACCACCATACTCAACATAACATGATGACCATCACAATTTTACAAGGACATCTGACTTATAAGGTAAGTGACCCTCCACAATTTTTTATTTTTTACTTTTTATTTTTTGTTAGGAAATACTTGAGAAGGCTACAATATATTTCGATCATACATATAAAGTCCATCGACAATATACCAGAAGGAATCAGAAATGAGTTCTATATCTGTAATCAACAAAACACTTTAGCAGAAAACACAGGAAATATTAATGGGCATAACCGTTAGGCCTAAGAAATGATAGTGAGTATAAGAGTTCAAAGAATAGATAAAAATAAATTATTGGAATGTTGTCACTTGCAAGACATAAGGAAACAAAAATTAAAAAATAACGAGGAACAACTAAAGTAAGGAAGCTGTAGCTAACATTTGTAAGCTTTAGCTTTCCAAGATCATAGCAATTAAATTCATTATTAGAAATGTCATCAACTTATTATCTTAATGTCCATAATCAGTGAATAGTATAATGGAAACTGGCATAAAGAAGAATGCAAGACTATTTTACCAAATTATTAAAAAGTTCAAATTTGTAGTTCAAATGTTCAATCAATTTGAAATTAGGTACAAAATTCACAAAGAAAGACAATAGGTTAAATCATTGTAAACATTTGGGGGAGAGCACATACTCAAACTAAGTAAATCATAACATCTAACAGAAAATAGAACTTCAAAATCAGTGTATCAGAAACTCATTGTAAACATTTTCACATCATGCAAGCTGCCAGTACCATCACCAAAACTACCTCTCACCACAATCACACAGTGTATATGTTAGGAACTGGACCAGATTTAGAAAAGAAGAAAGAATGAAAAGAATGAATCTTTATTGCTGTTCTTGGAGATTAACCTCCTGCAGTTACAATAGTGAATTCGAGGTTCACCACCCTCCTAATACTCTCAGCTTACAAGCCTCCCTTTCCTCAGCTCCTCATCTCCTATTTATAAACCTGACCCTAACTAACTAACTGAACAGAATATTAACTAACAGCTATCTACTAATTGTACCTCCTTTTATAATACTGACCCCACCTCCTACCCCTATCAATACCCTCCCTTCAAGATGGACCTTGTCCTCAAGGTCCAATTTAGGAAAATTCTGCTTCATTTCATCAGCTACCTCCCAGCTGTTCTCATGATGGGGTAGATCCTTCCATTTCACCAGCACTTCTTGTCTTCCAGATTCTGTCATTCTTTTCTGCAATATCCTCTCGGGTTGCATTTTGTAACTCCCCATCCTCCCTCAAATCTGCTGGTAAAGGTTGAGGAGAACAAGTGGCCTTGATGGATTTCTTGAGCAAGGAAACATGAAATACAGGGTGTATCATACTGCCCATAGGTAATTCCAACTTGTAAGCAACCTCCCCTACCCTTTGGATGATTTTATAAGGGCCATAAAATCTGGGACTCGGTTTTTCATTGGGTTTTCTGGCCAATGATCTCATTCTGTATGGCTGTAGCTTTAAGAACTCCCAATCCCCCACTTGAAACACCACCTCCCTTCTATGCTTATTAGCATATTTTCTCATCTGATCCTGTGCTTTCAATAAATTCACCCTTAACTCCTGCAGCAACTCATCTCTACCTTTACTCAACTGATTCACTTCCTCTAGTTTAGAAGGAATATCATCTCCTTTAATTAAAACTGGAGGTTCCTGTCCATACAAGGCCTTAAAAGGAGACATCTTAGAAGAGATATTGTAATTAGAATTGAACCAGAATTCTGCCCAAGCTAGCATATCAGGCCACTGTTTTGGTTTGTTTCCTGTTAAACACCTCAAATAAACCTCCAAACATCTATTAACAACTTCAGTTTGCCCATCCGTTTGTGGATGATAGGCAGTACTCATTTTCAATTGAGTACCTGTCGTTCTAAACAGCTCTTTCCAAAACAAGCTCGTGAATAATCTGTCCCTATCAAATAATATGGAAGAAGGAAACCCATGTAATCTGATCACCTCCTTAATGAAAACATCAGCCACATCCTTAGCTGAATAAGGATGACTCAGCAAAGAAATGTGCATACTAGGACAACCTATCCACCACTACCATGATAGAATCTTTCCCTTGAGCTTTTGGCAAACCCCCAATGAAATCCATAGATATATCAGTCCATACCTTAGTTGGAATAGGCAATGGCTGAATCAACCCTGCTGGAACCAGAGTGCTAGTCTTATTTTTCTGACAGATTTCACATGCAGCTAAATACTCCCTAATGTCTTTCTTCATTCCTTGCCAATAGACCACACTAGCCACCCTTTTAAAAGTTCTGAAGAAACCAGAATGGCCTCCCATAGGAGAATCATGCAATTCCTTTAAAAGTAAAGGAATCCTAGAGGAATTTCTGGACAGCACCAACCTCTCCTTATAATACAATTTACCTCCCTTAATATCATAACCTGGTTTCTCTGCTGTCTTGGTCAATAGGCCTTGATAAATTCCATATAGCTGTGAATCATTCTGCAACACTTCCTCCCAGTTTCCCCATTCAGCTTCCTGCACCATAGAGATTGCAGAGAAAGAAAACTGCCTGGAAAGTGCATCTGCCACTATGTTTTCTCTTCCAGGCCTGTATTGGATTTCAAAGTCATATCCAATGAGTTTAGTAGCCCATTTAAACTGCTCCTCATTCAACAGCTTCTGTTCATTCAAGAACTTTAAACTTCTCTGATCAGTTCTGATTATAAACTTTCTTCCCAACAAATAATGTCTCCATTTCTTGACAGCTAACACCACAGCCATCAACTCCCTTTCATACACTGATTTGAGCTGTGCCCTTTCAGATAAAGCCTTGCTCCAAAAGGCCAAGGATCTGTTGTCTTGTATTAATACAGCTCCCAGCCCTGTACTTGATGCATCAGATTCCAAAATAAATTGCTTAGAAAAATCTGGCACCATCAATATAGGCAGACCCTGCATAGCTACCTTAAGCTGTTCAAAAGAGCTAGTAGCCTCTTTACTCCACTGAAAAGAATTTTTCTTCAACAAAGCATTTAAAGGCTGAGCTAATTTCCCATAACCCCTCACAAACCTCCTGTAATATCCAATCAGCCCCAAGAACCCCCTCAATCCTTTGGTATCTTTGGGCACAGGCCACTGAGCCATTGCTTCTAGTTTACTAGGATCTGCTTCCACTCCTTTTCTAGAAATTAAATGCCCCAAATATTCCAAAGACTGCTGCCCAAAAGTGCATTTTTTTTCTGTTTACATGCAACCTTTGCTGTTGCAGCACCTGTAATACTGCATTCAAATGTCTGGTGTGTTCCTCCAATTCAGAACTATATACCAAAATATCATCAAAAGAAACCAATACAAATTTCCTTAGGAAAGGCCTCAACACTTCATTCATAAGGGCTCGAAAAGTTGAAGGAGCATTAGTCAACCCAAAAGGCATCACTAAGAATTCATAGTGACCTTCATGGGTTCTAAAAGCTGTCTTATGGATATCCTCAGCCTTCATCCTAATCTGATGATACCCAGCCCTCAAATCCAATTTAGAAAACTATTCAGCCCCCCCAATCTCATCCAACAGCTCTTCTATAATTGGAATTGGAAATTTATCTGGAACAGTAATTTTATTTAGAGCCCTATAATCCACACAAAACCTCCAACTTCCATCTTTTTTCTTAACCAAAATGACAGGGCTAGCAAAAGGACTAGTACTAGCCCTACTAATTCCAGCAGTCCACATCTCCTTCACTAATCTTTCTATTTCATCCTTTTGGTAATGAGGATATTTATAAGGTCTCAAATTGGGAATAGAATTACCAGATTTAAGGGTGATTGCATGATCCTTTTTCCTATGAGGTGGCAAGCCTTGAGGTTCCTTAAAAACCTCTTCAAACTGTTCCAGCACTTGACTTACTGCAGCAGGCACTGTCTCAGCACTGCCAGACCCATCCATTGCTTTCAATTCTAAAATATCTCTCAATTTTAGCCACCCACCCAAGTGGGTCCTCTCCCATGAAAATGAGTATCTGAAGATTCCTCCACCGATTGGCTCCTACAGCCTCTCCCTCCATATTTCTCCTTGCAGCACCACCCATCGTCCCTTTATCCACTACCTTCGGCGTCTCCCTCGAAGCAATTAGCTTCTGTAACATCAATTCAATTGAGCCCAGTCGCGATTCCATAACCTCCCGGTTTGTCTCCACTGCCTCACGCGTCTCTTCCATGGCCCTCTCCATAGCTTCAATTCGCGCATCCATTTTCTGGTTATTTTTCGAACCCATTCACACCCACAGCCCCAAGAATGGAGCTTTGATACCAGTGTTAGGAACTGGACCAGATTTAGAAAAGAAGAAAGAATGAAAAGAATGAATCTTTATTGCTGTTCTTGGAGATTAACCTCCTGCAGTTACGATAGTGAATTCGAGGTTCACCACCCTCCTAATACTCTCAGCTTACAAGCCTCCCTTTCCTCAGCTCCTCACCTCCTATTTATAACCCTGACCCTAACTAACTAACTGAACAGAATATTAACTAACAGCTATCTACTAATTGTACCTCCTTTTATAATACTGATCCCACCTCCTACCCCTATCAGTATACAAAACACTCAATGTAAAAAATATTGAATATAACAGCTATCAATCTTTCCCAGCATGTAACTAGATAAAATTATTAGCATGTTTGGACTACATGCAAGAATCAATTCTACCCTATAAAATAATGGTGATACCATGAAAAAATATAAGCAACTATTTGTGGTTTTGCCTTCACCATGAAAAAAGTAGGTGTTCCTAGTAAAGGACAGTAGGTAAACATTGGCATCAGCAAAGGACCAAAGTCATTAGCTTAGGACAAATATTAGCATCAAGTTTCCCTTGTATTTCATACACACAGAGAGCTGTAACCCTTATTTGGTCAGCATCACCCTTTGGGATTCAATGGGTTAACATCCTGGCTCGTGACATCTATAATAGAAGCAGTCCCTAAAGCTAAATAAAGTTCTGCAAATTTGAAAATGAAAGTGCACCATGCCATTAGCTATAGCTTTTGGCTTAATGGAAAGGGTTGGATCCAAACTTTGATCATAAAAGTTGATGCTATTAAATCCCTTAGTACATTGTTCTTAAATATCTACAATTCTTCATTATTTATACAGAGTTACAGACTTTGATTACCAATATGATTTGCCAAAGTGAACTTCCCCTATTTTCTAGTTGATCCCACAAATAATCTAAAAATCTGCTCAGAACTCAGATCCAAAGGACAGAATTCTCCTTCTAAGCCTTTCCCCTTAGTTGTCAGGTCTCAAATGATCACAAAATACAATACCCACTCGTCTAAACTCTCCCCCAATTTAAGCACTAATTCCAAAATTTTACAACTTTAACTGCTAAACTATTCTAACATTACTCTCAGGACCTATCAAAATCATAAAGATTACCAGCGGTTGACAAAAGTTCAAATCTAAATGTATCCATGACTCCATGTAACAGTATGCACTAACAGGTTATAGGGACAGTTTTATGTTAACGGGGCAACATGAATAGTTAGACATCTTAATAAATTCATTTATTAAATAATGAAAATGGTAGCAAGACTATATCCAATTTGGTTCGAAAAGAAATAAACTTTGGTTATTGATTCCCTCTGCATGCTTTAATAAGAAAAGGGGCTCCTTACAAGACATTTTATATAGTTTATGGTAGTTGAACTATGCAACATGCCTATCAAATGTCAGTTTTGTTTAAAATGAATAGTATGGTTATGTGATAACAGAACGAACCATCAGATGAAACAAATGTTTCCCATAATAGATAAACACATTTAAAACAAAAAAGGTAGTGATAAAGATAATTTCATCAGAATTACCTCTGGCCAACAAAACATAAGCACTCATCTTTTAATGTGTTGTCGGGTATCAGTGGAAATAACACTAAAAACTAAAATCAATAGGATAAAGTAAATGAAACTCAAAGTTTAATTTAGCACTAAAACGAAAGAAGTTGAAAGTTAGGACTAAAAACCTTCAAAGACTATATTTCATTCTGATTATTGATCAAACCTTTGTAGACATCAGATAAATGAGGCAAATCATCCTGAAATTTGATGACAAATTTCTTCAGAAAGTTTTTCTCATTTATGCAAATAAAGGAACCGAAGTGAAAATCATTCCTAAGCAGATTATTTGATTGCAAGATTTTAATTACTGAGAATCTAGGGATAATCCTCTTCTCCAAGCTGTAGGATAGAACCAGAGGATAATCAGCTATATCTTCTGATGGTAAACCCATATCCTTCACTAGGAAACTCATTTTTTTTGTATATGTCTCCTTTGACAACACCATAAAAAAGGGAAACTTGCCAAATGCTCGAATAGCCATTTCGTAGCTCCAACCCCACCTCTCATAAACCTCAAATTTTGAATCCAGCATTGCTTTACTAGTAGTTAAAAGCATATAGACAGCCTGCACAAAAGATACTTTCAAAGGATCACACCCAATTTCCTTAGCAGTCTTGACAGCTTCAACAAATTTGGAATGCTTCCTATATGCTGCATTAGGAAAATGGACCATCAAGAGAGAGATGGAAGTTTGAGGCACACTAGATTGCCTCAAAAACTTAATGTTTGGAACAAAGTTATTCATCATGTCACCATATGTAAGATTAAAAGCGGCAATTTTCAAAGCTCTCACAACTTTCTGATCATCGCCGACTGTATCACGCAGAATCTCATAGCGGGGGATGAGGTAATTTTCCAAGCTACTCTTCAAGATAACATAGTTACGAAGTAGGATCTTAGGCATGTCAGCGTTGGAAACCCCAATAGAACGGAAGAATTTCAGTTTCGGCAAAAGGGTTTTCTCTGCTTTAACAATAAGAACTTTGGGATGTTTCTCAACAAGTTTTGTAACCTGGATTTTGGAGAAACCATATTTGTTGAGAAGATCAAGAACAGCATTTGGGCCATGTGGATTTTTCAAATTGACCCTGTTGGAGAGTTCCTTGGCAAGTTTTGGGGACACCCCACATGAGTTAATGAGGTAAGACACAGTAAAGGTGTCGCCTTTGTGGTGGTTTCCATCTGATTCAGAATCAGAAGTGGTGCCTGAAGTGAATGATTTGAAGAAAAAAAGGAAAGCAGTGTGTTTGTGTTGCAGAAGAGAACTCAATTGGATATGGGTAGTGCTGTGGCGTGTGAATGATGATGATGCAGTAAATCTTGCAATGAGAAGAAAATTAGGCATCATTTACTCACTTACAGATTTGAATGCTCCACTCTGAGGAATCTCAAGAATGTTTGGCGTTTCAGATCAAAGGCATAGCACGTAAAAGCTGGGTATGCTATTCAAGGCTGCAACCACTTCCACTTCGTTGCAAAGATTCTTGACAATGTTATACTTGCAAAGCAGAGAGTTTGCTGTAGGGATTTTGGGAATGTAAGAACCGGGAGAAACGACCAAACCGAGACATATTTTTTCTTTTATTATCATTTGGTCGATTTTAAATTAATATTAAAAAGGAAATAAATAGTAACATTTTTAAGTTAAAAGTTGAAATTAATATTATGATTTGTAATTTTTTTTTATTTTTTAATTAAAGTCATAAAATAGTTTATTATTTTAATTTTTTATTTATGACTTTAAAATAGTATTATTTTATAAAAACAATTGAAGTCATAATATTTTATATTATTTCATTACATTTGTTTTTTAAAACTTACTACTTATAAGATTTTTTTTTTACGATTTTAACGATATGTCGAAATGCTCGAAATTGATAGAAATAATAAAAAAATAAAAAATAGCATGCAATTAACTGACTAAATAATTAAAAAAATTAGAAAATAAGAAAATTTTGGGATGTTCGAAGATTAAATAGCAATTTTGAGGCACTTAGAAGCCTTTTTTGCGAAATTTTTTTGACCAAGTCCCCTTTGGGTACTTGCCAGCGCCTTCTCCTCGATATTTCGAACACGTGGCCACCGGTTTCGCCTCAATCGGACATTCCAGTAAAAAATTATGACCGTCCGAAGTTTATATACGCATCACTCCATCTGTGCAGGACTGACACGTGTCACGAGTCGGAACCGTCCAGAATTGGGCAGCACTGGAACCGCCCAATTCCAGGCGGTTCTACCCCCTTGGTACCGCCTGGATTTGGGCGGTTCCAGTGCTGCCCAATTCTGGGCGGTTCCGACTGCCCCAGATTTGTAAATAGTTTCAAAACCGCCCCAAATGCGTAATTTTTTATTTAATTTGTATTATTTATGTTCTTTTGCCCATCAACTTACTTGTATGGATAGTTATGACGATTATGTCCTTCAGTTCTACACAATAAGCATTTCTTAGGTCTGTTTGAAATTGGTTCATCTATTTCATTATGTATACGAGTTGTAGTTGGCCTTCCTGATGTCTCTCGTTGTTTTGAAGGACCAAGTATAAAATATGGACCCAAATATTAAGGTCATTTATCTTTGCTTCCAATGGAATAAAAGTGATTTTGATAAACTTTGTAATTGTTTTCCAACTTGTATACACGGTCAATAAAATCATCGTAATTTAAATTGCAAGAAGCACATGTTGTAATTGCAAGCGAACAAGGAATTCGAAATGCCTAAAATTGTCCACAATCACACGTTCATTCGTTCAATTTGACAGTGCATGTCATTGCTCGTTACTCAAGACACGTATTTCCAATTTCCTGAACCTCAATTTCCCGAACGTACATGCGAATATAATGCGAGGTAGTAATGAGTCGATTTTCTTGCATGACATATACTTCTTCAAAGTACATGTGTCCTGCTTTATCATATTCATGATTTTCATGCCATTATTAACAAATGAGTCATATATTTTATCAAATGTTTCATTGACTAAGACAATAATAGACAATGCTCGGGCTTCTTTCAAAACAGAATTCATACATTCAGCAAGGTTGGTAGTCATATGCCCATATCGTTTTCCTGTCTGAGTCCATTTACTCTTAGGAATTTGGTCCAACCAATATGCTGCTTGTGGAAACATGCATCACATTGCGAATAACTTTGTCTCAAATCGCGGTTTTCTCATCTCATATCATATGGCAAAAGACAAAACAATAAGTAACAAATATGGTGAACACATAATAATGCAAGAATTTGATTCATGAAATGGTTAGAAGCTTATCCATATTGATGCTTGTTTTTTAAAAGTCAAACATTTTTAAATTTTTTGTTAAAATTTGATGCAATGTTACAAATGTAATAGACAGGAGATGCATCCGGTCCAATCCATCCAACTCGTTCTAATCACAAAGCTGCTAGCAAATCAGTTCCCTTGTCTGATATAATACACAAATTTGGTTGAGGTGTAACATACCTCCTTAAATAATGCAAGAACCACATTCAAGCTTCTTTACTCTTGCTCTCAACAATTGCAAAAACAAGTGGAAAAATGTTTCTACTACCATCTTTTCCAATGACAGTCAACAAAGTATCACGATATTTTCTAGTTAAAAATGTCTCATCTACTTGCACAATTAGTTGTAATATTGAAAGCCTTCAATGCATGGCTTAAAAGCCCAAAATGCACCATTAAGAATCACCTTAGAAGACTTATCTTCACCATCCTCGATTGAAGTAGATGTTTTGTATCTAACAATTATACCTGGTACAAAATGTTGAGCAGTTGTCATCCATACAGGCAGATAATTATATGATTCTTCCCAACTTCCAAAAGAAATTTCAAGTGCTTTTTGTTTAGCTGTCCAGGATTTTTTGTATGTCACAGTATAACCAAATCGTTGTAGCATATTTGCAATCAAGGTTTTGATTTGGATACTAGGATTTGTTTTCACTAAGTGCACAATATTATGAGTAATTACAGATGAGTCTAACCTAACATAATCTTGTGATATGAGTGAAACTGTGTAAGTGTGAATACCATTTTTTTCATCTCCCACCTCCTATGTATTTTGTTGAACGATGTTCTCTCCCTCCAACGACAACCATTACCATATTGATTACACTTAACAATATACCTGTCACTCTTGTTCTATTCAACATCAAAATTAAATGAATGTACACAACGAAATTTCTTAATGGCATTCACAGATGTTTGTTTTGATTCAAATACCATGTCTTCATAAAGGTCATTTGTACCCTCACTCTGTCTGTTCTTATATGGATTTGAGTACTGTAGATCTTTTGAAAGTTGGCTATTAATAATTTCAAAATATGAAGATGATTCACATTGACTTTGATTGCTTGGTTCTCCACTTTCGTGAACATCGTGCTCTTGATCCTCGTCACTAAAGTCGCTAACATTATCTCTTATTATGGGTTCTTCGCTAGCCATCTCTGAAAAAACTAAAAATGTAATTTGTTAGTCAAAATCTATATAATGTATTGTATCTAAGACTAAATAAAAATACATACCTGGAAGATCATAAGGAAAATGTGAAGATGAAAGATGAAACATTAAATAAAAAACGTAACTCGAAGATCGTAAGGAAAATGTGAAGATGAAATATGAATAGTATTTTGTGAAATATGAAAGATACTAACACTAAATAAGAAGATAGCGAATGAGCTTGAGTTTTTCCCATCATACCTTTATAATGAAGATGAATGAAGATGAAAATCGTATGTTTTCCATGAATAGTAAATAATGTTTTATCATTTAGAACTTTCATTCCATGTACAGTAATTTTGCATTTATTTAATTATAAATTATATTTTTTTTTGTGGAACATGATGATAATAAGTAAAACCCTAAAATAAGGTTAAGATGATTATTTTTTTAAAATTAACTAAAAGCCAAACAAAATATTTAGTTATAACATCAATTTTTTTAATTAACCAAAATCCTAAAATAATATTCACTTATAACAAACTTTTTAATTAACTGAAACCCTAAATAATATTTACTTATAACATAAATATTTTAATTAACTAAAACCCTAAAATAATATTAACACATGACATATATCATTTAAAAACCTAAAAACTAAACACAATTTTAAAGTCGTGCCACATGTCATGACTTTAAAGTCGTGCACTAACCCACATGAAATGAAAGATGAATGTTATAACTCAACAAGAGACATATTAAGTGGGTTGAGTTCATTGAACAATTTCCTTATGTAATTAAACACAAGCAATGAAAGATGAATGTGGTGGCAGATGCCTTATCAAGGAGACATTGTTTGATTTCTATGCTTGAAACTAAATAGCTTGGTTTTAATCACATAAAGGAATTGTATGCAAGTGATCATGACTTTTCTAGTATTTTTGCATTGTGTGAAAAAGGAGCTCATCAAGGATATTTTAGACATGATGGTTTCTTGTTCAAGGAAAAGAGACTATGTGTTCCTAAAAGCTCTTTGAGAGAACTTTTCATTAGGAAAGCTCGTGAGAATAATTGGATGGGGCACTTTGGTGTGGATAAAACTTTGACTATTTTGCATGAACATTTCTTTTGGCCAAAAATGAGGCATGATGTGCATAAGCTTATGTCTCAATGCATTGTTTGTCATAAAGCTAAATCTAGATTAATGTCTCATGGATTGTATACACCTTTGCCTATTCCTAATTCCCCTTGGATTGATATTTCTATAGATTTTGTGCTTGGTCTTCTAAGATCCAAGAGAGGAAAGGATTCTATTTTTTGTTGTTGATAGATTCTCAAAGATGACACACTTCATTCCTTGTCATAAGAGTGATGATGTTTGTGAAGTAGCTAATCTTTTCTTCAAAGAAGTGGTGAGACTACATGGTTTGCTAAGAAGCATTGTGAGTGATAGAGACACAAAGTACCTTAGCCATTTTTAGAAAACATTGTGGGGTAAGCTTGGTAAAAAAAACTCTTGTTTTCATCAACTTGCCACCCACAAACGGATGGTCAAACCGATGTGGTGAATAAGACCTTGGGTCAACTCCTTAGATATACATCAAGGGCAATTTGAGAACTTGGGAGGAGTGTCTACCTCACATTGAGTTTGCTTACAATAGAGTAGTTCACAAGACTACTTCCTTGTCTCCTTTTGAAATTGTTTATGGCTTTAATCCTTTAACTCCTCTTGATTTATTGCCTTTACCGAACACTTCTTCTATAATTAATCAAGATGCTTTGTCTAAAACTTCTTATGTTAGGAAAATGCATGAACAAGTGAAAGCACATGTGGAGAGGAAAATGGAACAATATGCAAAGCAAGCCAATAAACACAAAAAGCAAGTGATCTTTAATGAAGGAGATTTGGTGTGACTTCATTTGAGGAATGATAGATTTCCTCATGAAAGGAAATTCAAGCTCCAACCTAGAGGAGATGGACCTTTCAAGATTTTGGAAATGATCAACAACAATGCTTATAAACTTGAATTGCCTAATGAGTATGGTGTAAGTACTACTTTCAATGTTTGTGATATTTCTTTGTATGATGTAGGTACAAGTGAAGAAGCAAACTTGAGGACAAGTTTCTCTTAAGAAGGAGGGGATGATGAAGGTTCATTTCAAGCCAAAAGTCTAGAAGGAGAGTTTGAAGCACTTCCTTTGGTGAGCTTTAAAGGACCAATAACAAGAGTTAGGACTCAAGCACTTCAAGACCACATTCAAGCTAACTTGTATCTCTTGGAAAAACATGAAGAAGCACACCAACTCAGTAGAAACACAAAAGAAGTGCTATTTGTTTTAATTGATTACCAGATTCCTGTAACAGATTAAAAACATCTTTTCTGATACCTTTAATCGATTACCAGATGCCTGTAATAGATTAAATCAGCATCAGGAAATTAAAAAAGCAAGATTTGTCTGTTTTAATCGATTACAAGAAACCTGTAATCGATTACATAAGCCTGAAAATGTAAAAAAAACTTCGTTTTAATCGATTACAAGTGCGGATTAATCGATTAAATCAGTTTTAAAATTGCACTGCACATGTTGAGCAGCCAAGAGTCACTTTAGGGAAAGCTTACACTTCAAGCTTCATTTGGGTTTCATTTCAATTTGCATTTTACTTACATTTAGTGACATTAAGCTTGTAATTTCGTGAGTCATATAAACCACCCAAAAACTGATTGTAATTAACTTTGGTTCATTAATACAGTTCTGAAAATTGTTGTGAGAGTTTCTCTCTTGTTCTTGTGTAAGAACTTCTTGAGTTTTATCAATGGCTTTTCAATGCTATTGTAGTGATTCTTCCTAGATTTATTGGAAAGTTTTTCCATGGTGTCATCCATCTTCATCCCTAACCTTTCTTTCATCTTCCATTTTTGCAATTAAAAGCTTCTAAACAGCCCCAATTCCAAGAAGTGCTGGAAACTTGTGTGTTCTTGAAGTTTGCTTGAAGAGTGAGTTCTATTACAAGGTAGATTTGGGAAATCTAATGTCTAATGGTTGTAGACATTACATCACCTAATCAACATATTTGAGCAAATATAGAATGTTTCTCTTATAAAATTTGACTTGCAATCAATCTCTAGCAAGTCACAAATCTTTTCCTTCTTTTTTAATCGTAATTTGAAGGCCAAAAACTCCATCACAAATATGGTCTTCATAAGTACAAAAATTGCAAGTAGGAAGGATTGTAGGAATAGTATGAGTTCCAAATAAAGGAAGTTGGAAAACATTAGAATCAGCATCGGACCAAAGTCATTAGCATAGGACCAAGGTTTTGCCTTGTATTCACAGAGAAAGCTGTTGACCTTATTTGGTCAGCTTCAACCCTTGGGATTCAACGGGTTAACATCCTGATTCCTGGCCCATGACACCTGTGATAGACACAGCCCCCTTATGCTAAATAAAGTCCTGAAAATTTTAAGAAAATGAAATTGCACCCATGTCATTGGCTATAGCTTTTGGCTTAATGGAAAGGGCTTGATCCGACTAGACAAAAGATAGCAAAACTCCAAATTTTTTATCATAAAAGTTGATGCTATTAAATACTAATCCCTTGGTACATTGTTCTTAGATATCTTACTTGTTTATGCAGGCTTTGATTACCATTTACCAACTTTATATGTGAACATAACCTTCCCCTACTTCTTAGTTACTCCCACAAATAATCGAAAAATCTGTTTGGAATGAAAAACAGAAGGAGAGAATTCCCTTCTAAGCGTTTCCCCTTTCTTACAACTCAGTTCTCAAAAGGATTTTAATAAAATGCCCACCACTCTTCTAAACTCTCCCCCTGTTTAAGCTAATTCCATACTCCTACAACTTTAACTGCTGAACTATTCTACCAAACTACTCTTTGGCCCTATCAAATTCAAAACTATAAAGATTACCAACAGTTGACTAAAGTTCAAATCTAAATGTATCCATGACTCCACGTACATGTATGCACTAACAGGTTATAGGGACAGTTTTATGTTAAAGGGAATACATGATAGTAACATATCTTAGCAGAACTCATTTATTAAATAATGAAAATGGTTAATGGTTGCACAGCTAAATACAATTTTGATTCCATAGAAAGAAACTAGGGTTGATGATCCCCTCTGCACACTCCTATAAACAAGGGGCTTCTTCAAATACATGCTATTTAGTATATAGTATAGTATATAGTTTATAGTTTGAAGTGTAGACATGCCTATCACATGTCACATTTGTTTAAAATGAAAAGTAGTAACGGTTATGTGATAACAGAACAAACCTCAGAGATGAAACAAATGTTTCCCATAAGAGATAAACACATTTAAAACAAAACAGGTAGCGATAAAGATACAGTTCATTGGAATTAACACTGACCAACAAAAAATGGCACACATCTTTTACTGTTTTGTCTGGTATCAACAGAAATAAATAGACCAAGATACTGAAAGTGAAAATCATTAGTAAGTAAATTTATACACTTGATTATAAAATCAATATGTTATAAATCTGACGAAAAGTCCCTCTGCCAAAGAAAAATAAGTCGTAAAATGTTGATATAAAAAGTAAAAGTAAATGAAACTCAAAGTTCAATTTAGCACTCAAATAAAGAAGTTGCAAATTAGAACTGTAGCCTACATAAACCTCTAGAGACTATACTACATTCTGAAGATTGGACAAACCTTTGTAGACATCTGATAAAAGAGGCAAATCATCCTGAAATTTGATGACAAATTTCTTCAAAAAGTTTCCCTGAGTTAAGCACATAAAGGAACTGAAGTGCAAATCTTTCTTAAGCAGACCTTTTGAACGCAAGATTTTAATTACTGAGAATCTAGGGACAATCCTCTTCTCAAAGCTGTAGGTTAGAACAACAGGATAATCAGCAATATCTTCTGATGGCAAACCCATATCCTTCACTAGGAAAGTCATTTTTTTTTTTTTGTATATGTCTTCTCTGACAACATCATAAAATTGGGAAACTTGACAAATGCTCGAAGAGCCATTTCATGGCTCCACCCCCACCTCTCATAAACCTCAAATTTTGAATCCCACATTGTTTTACTAGTAGTTAAAAGCACATGGACAGCCTGCATAAAAGTCATTTTCGAAGGATCACAATCTATTTCCTTGGCTTTGTTGACAGCTTCTACAAATTTGGAATGCTTCATATATGCTACACCTGTAAAATGGACCATCAAGAGAGAGATGGAAGCTGGCGGCACATTAGATTGCCTCAGAACCTTAATGTTTGGAACCAAATGATTCATCATGTCACCATTTATAAAATCAAATGGGGCATTTTTCAAAGCAGTAACAGCTTCCTCATCATCACAAACTACACTCTTTAGGATCTGATAACGAGGGATGAGACATTTCTCCAAGCTTCTAAACAAGATATCATGGTTAGCAATTAGGATGTTGTGCATGTCAGTGTTGGAAACCCCAATAGAACGGAAGAACTCGAGTTTAGGCAAAAGGGTATTCTGTGCATCCTCAAGAAGCACCAAAGGTTGTTTCTTCACAAGTTTTGCAACCTGGATTTTGTCAAACCCATAGTTGTTGAGCATATCAATAACAGCATTTGGGCCATCTGGGTTTTTAAAATTGACCCTGTTGGAGAGTTCCTTGGCTTTCGTTGGGGACACCCCACATGAGTTGATGAGGTAAGACACAGTAAAGGTGTCACCTTTGTGGCGGTTTCCATCTGATTCAGAATCAGAAGAGCTGGCTGAAGGGAATGAATGGAAAAAAAATATTGAAGCAGTACGTTGAAGTTGCAACAGAGAACCCAATGGGATATGGGTGCTCTTGTAGCGTGTGAATGATGATGACGCAGTTAATCTTGCAATGAGGAGAAAATTACGCACCATTTACTCACTGAGATTTGAATGCTCCACTCCAAGGCACCTTAAAGATGTTTGTGCTAGGAACAAGTAGTGTTTGGTGTTTCACAGCATAGCACGTGAAAATAGCAAGGTATGCGTTTCAACGATGCAGCCTGCAACAACTTCCTCTTCACTCGAGTCTTGACTATGTTATGAAACGACACAAATCAATATCTGTAATTCTGTATCTTTCTCTTTCTCCGTCCTTCTTTCTGTAACAATTTAGATCTAATTGCATTTTTAATTTTTAATTTTTGATAAATTTTATTCTAATAAATTAATTTAGTACATTTTAATTTTTTAAAAATTTATGAATTCTATCATATTTATTTATTCATTAATAAATATAAAAATTGAGATAAATTTATCAAGAAAATAAAAAACTAAACTTTTCCAAAAATAATAAAATAGAGTGTAAAATTTGTTAAAAAATACTTGAAGATAAAAATGTAATTATGTTAACAATAAACTGATGAAAAGTAAAATTTACAAATTTTTAAAAATGATGAATAAATAAATAAAGTGAATTTGTTAGAGATAAAATTTATTAAAAATTAAAAAATAGAATAAAAAGTGCAAATAAACTAATAATGTATATAATCTAGAACCAACTAACTCTGGGAGAACAATTTGCACTATTCATTGGGGTTCCAGAATTTTATTACACTAGGAAGTGGCTCGCGTGCATTGCACGCTCAGTCATTCACGGCACGGGCGACAAAACCGGTAAGTAGAGAGAGGAGTGAAGGAAAAAAGAAAAAGTGATGCATAATTGGATGACAGTTTGACACGTGTCCGATAGCTGGACAGATTTAATATAACTATTAATTATATAGTCTTAATGAGTTTTGGGCTTCCCCCATTTATGACCTGATTTGGTGCTTGTTATTGGCAACCTCACCTTTGTTATTTAAACTTCCAAGAATTAGTATTTTTTTAGTTGGCAAAAATGCTCCTCATAACTAAAACATGTTTTTATTATGTAATTCAGTGTTAATAGACAACAAAAACGTATTTTTAATGTGTAATACTTTTTCGTGCCCCCTACTGTAACACTCTAAAATTTTGGAAATTACAGTCATTTACTAGAGTAAAATATTAATGAGAGGCAGTACAAGAATTTAGGGAAAAATGACAAAACGTCCCTGAACAATTTCAGAAATGACGCTTATGTCCCTAGGGTGAAAATGACAATTTTATCCTGGACAATTTTAGAAATGACCAACATATCCTTAGATATTTTAGTAAGATAATTTTGGAGAAAAGACAAGAATACCCTTGAACAATTTGGATAATTACCATCGTGTTCCGAGGGTGAAAAATGACCAAAATACCCTTAGGACAAAAATGACTAAGATGACTCCAGAAGTTTGTAGGAACCTGAATATAGGATAAAATACTTTTAGACAACAAATTGTCAACATGGTTGGTGGAAAAGAACCATAAAATATAATTTCTTGGAATTTTGGTAGATATTTTGAAAAGAGCTTAATATAAATTACCTCAGGTATCAGAAAACCTCAGGAAAAATAATAAATACAATCTAGGGAGATTTCTCTTAATTATGAGAGGGATAGGATTCCTAAATGAGTTAGCTTAGTAATTCTAATAATTCAAGGCAAAATGAACCAATAAGAAAGTAAAATTTAGTTATTATAGGTAATAAAGGAAAAATTGAATTGATTTGGATTTCTAAATTAAGTCTTGACCGTATGATGAAAGATCAATGGAGAAAGCTTTAAGAAACTTCAAGAATGGACACATGGATGCTTAAAAGGCTAGGATACATGTCATTGGTCCATTTGTAAAGAAAGGTAATAATGAATTAAGAATATTTTTTTGAAATAAATTTCCTCTTGACTCCTTTGGACCCGTAGACGTTTCTACACATTATTTCAAAGATCCCAACGGTCCAAAGTTTGATATATGAGATAGGGTTATACTTGTAAAATTTCAAGAAGATCTAACGGTTAACGAATCCAAAATCAATATTTTACTAATACGGGTTTTGGGGAAAAGTCAAGAACGAAGAAAAGCACAAAGTATCTTTAAAACCTAGCTATGCCAAGAAATTGATAAAGATTGCTCTCCAAGCTGAGCAAACCCACGTGCAAGGACTGGAAGCAAGGGAGAAGTGTAGAAAATTCATGAATTAGGACACATGGAAGATGGAAATTAAATGGCCAATAAGAAGGAAACATGTAGAAAGTTAGCAATGATAGTTTAGAAAGATATTTACACTCACAAATGACTAGGAACCGAAAAAAAGCTCAGCCAAAGGGGGAGTATACGTGCAATTAAGAAAAGAAAAAGAGAAGAATGTAGAAACATGCTACTTGGAAGCAAAGGAATGGCTAGCCAATGAAAGAGAACCAAGTAGAAAGCTAGTTATAATAACCTTTGGATATTTGCAACCAAAAAATCAAGCATTAGTACCCCTATAAAAAGGGTGTAGGACCAGAATTTGGGAGCTCTAAGAGAGCTTAGCCGTGCAAAGTTTCACTCCAAAAGCCTTTCATTTTATTTATTTCTAATTCACCTTTTAAATAGAACAAAAGCCAAGGCCTTCCACCCTTAATTTCCCACGTGAAGAGCAAGGAATTCTAGGAGCAAGGCTATTCAATTTTAAGGAGAAAAATAAGGTATGGGGAAGTTTATGATAGGCCTAGTTTGAATATTAACTACATGAGGATTCTTACTTGGTTTCATAAGAAATTAAGCTTTGCATGTTAAGTGCTTGATGAAATGCCTCAAAGAACCAAAGATTGCTATATGAATGGTTAAGTGATTAAGTAACTTGATTTTAGTGTTATAAACAATTGTTGAATAGATAACTTGAATCTAACCTAATTAATGAAAACTAAAATGATCTACAACTATATAGAAATAATTGTTTAGAAGTATAGTGCTTAATAGAATATTTAATTACAAGTATATGTTGGATTGAAAGTATTCTATGATTCCTTAAGTATATATATTTAATTTGATGCTAGAAATTGGTTGGGAACTTGTCTATTATGTTGGACTTTATGAAAATTAAGAAATTAAGTATAGTTGTCTTTCAAGCTTTTATGAAACAAAGTTTGTTTATCATGTGTTTGGTAAGAAGGATTCAAAGAAGACCAAGATGGTTTAAGTATTGTGATGTTGGAAGAAATGTTTGTAGACATGTGTTGTTGAGTGTGTCCATCAAATTTTCTATTTAAGCCTGGCGGGGACATAAGTCCGTGTTATTTTTTATTTAAGCCTGGCGGGGGCATAAGTCCGTGTTATTTTATATTTAAGCCTGGCGGGGGCATAAGTCCGTGTTCTTTTATATTTTGCCTGGCGGGGGCTTAAGACCGTGTTATCTTATATTTTGCCTAGAAGAAGAATCTGCATTACTTGATGATTATGTTGTATATGTAACACCCCGTGTGCACCCGGCGTATTATCATTATACAATATCACAACAACGCAGCAAGCAGGGAATAAACATTTAAGGAAGCTGGAATCAAGTAAAAATATATACTTTTATACATATATGGTGAATCTCTGTAATATACATGGTACATAATTCTCAAAACTATACAAATGTTCCCTAGGATTCAAAATACAGACAAAATACAGAATCTGAGCTAACAAGCTCGGTCATCTATGCCTAGGGTTTTCTTCACTCTATCCCAGCTCAGGCCTCTTGCCCTGGGATCTCTCAGTAACTGCAGCTTCTGTCCCTGCAACATAATCCCCAAATCGGGGTGAGATAATTATCTCCGTAAACTCAGGGTTTTCAGAGGTTTCCCTCCCCCTGGTTCACTTCCCAATATCACAACATAGATGCATATACATATATCACATAATTAAACAGGATTCACATCAGATCAACAACCTTCTCGGCTAACCAAATTTTGATACATGCAATTAACAGCACATTATAAGCATATATAATCCACACACATTGCCTGAATAGGATCATCCACTTAAGGCACATCTATTCAGGACTTGCTCAACACATGCACAGGTAGGATCATCTACTGAAAGGCACATCTACCCAGGACTTGCCGCCCAATACCTGAGTAGGATCATCTACTTAAAGGCACATCTACTTAGGATTTACATGAACGCCTATGGATTATCCCAGGGGAGATCATCCACTTAAGGGCACATTCCCAAGGGGTCCATAGTACCTCATCCTACTGGCCAGTAGATTTCAAGCAATCACATCACAATCAGTACATAGCATAATCCATGCAATAATACATTACACTAGTGTAATCAACATCATCATCATAAGCAACATAACTTACACTATCTCAGTGTAATCAAATCACACACACCCTATCTCAGGGTTGAGCTAGCACTCAATTGCTAGCAATCATCAAACCCTCTCATCAGAATTCAATACACATTCAGTATCACAACATCATAGAATATCATAATACAAGCCATATCAAGCAATCACCCATGTTGGGTGCAGTGAAACACAAGCAGGGAAACAATCCCCGAAAACACTGAGCTTACCTGGTCTCAGCTCCCCTAGTCTCGTGGTGATCTCTACCAGTGATCTGCACTTCACGCCCTACAATAGGCATGAATCAAATAATCAGAAACGGTGTTCAACCGTTTATATGGAAAGAAACACCCTTCCCCTCATCACCAATTCAAAATCTTCTAACTTAAGGTTTATCTTAGCCCAGCTTCTACTAGGCCATACATTGACCCACAAGGGTCTGCCTCAGTCGCACCAAGGCCTCAGAGTTCCTTTAGAACTCTGTACAACTCAATTCAAAGCTGTACCAGAATCAAGAACCCACATTGATTCAACTCAGCCAAAACACATATATAATCACGTTTTCACCGATTATTTGGCCTTATAAATAACTTTTATAAAAGTACTTAAGTTAATTCAGGCCATATCATTGCTCATTCACACACACTTCTCCCTTCCCAGAGCCAAACTCAAACTTCATCACAATTTCAGTTTCAACATGCCATATGGCTCAGAATAACCTCCTGACTACATCTTTCTAAAGAACCTAAGCCTAATTCCAACCGTATCAACATATGGTTACTATTCATCAAATCCCCATTTCACAAATTAAACGGTTAAAAAGTGAGTTTCTTACCTCAAATCAATAAAGGAAAGTTGGAGAAGCCTTTCTCCCAACTTTGGTGTCCCAAAACCAGCTCCTTTCCTCTCCACAATTCCACTCTCTGAAGAAACTCCAAGAAATGGGAATTCTCTCACTCTAGGCTGGAAATTTGGCTCTCACTTGGTTCCAATCAGGTTTAAAGGTGATTGGGAGGTGTTTTAGTGGTTTGTGATGAAGGTATGAAGCTCCTATGGCTCATCAATGGTGGTCTAAGCTCAGGGAGGAAGAGGAACAGTGTTTTGGGCCAAAATTTCGTAATATGGCCTTTAAATACAGGTTCTGCCGACCTTCCCGCGCTAATCGCGCCATATATGGCGCTATTCGCGCCATCAGGCCGCAAGAAATGACCTTCTGGTGCAATTTCACGCTACTGGCGCCGCATCCCACGCTAACCACGTCGTTCCCACGTTGTTAGCATTGCCACGCTAATCTCTACGTTGTTAGCGTGAGATTTTTTTTTTTTTTTTTGAAAAAAAATCTAAGTTATTATATTCTCCCCGCCTTTTTTAAGAATTTTGTCTGCAAAATTCAAAGACATACCTGTTAAGCAACTCGGGGTATAGTTGCATCAGCTCCTGCTCTCGTTCCCAAGTCGCCTCCTCAGGTGTCCTCCCTTCCCACTGTACCTTGACTATGGGAATGGTCTTGCTCCGGATCTTCTTCTCCATTCGATCCAAGATCCGCACAGGTCTTGTAGGACTCGTCAGATTCTCTCTAATCTGGACAGTGTCAGGTTCCACCACGTGTGAGGGATCTGGTACATACTTCCTTAGCTGTGACACGTGAAATACATCATGTAATCCTGACAACTGGAGAGGTAAAGCTAGCCTATATGCCACTGGTCCAACCCTTTGAAGTATCTGATAGGGACCAATGAATCTAGGGCTCAGCTTCCTCACACCCAAGACCCGTCCTACACCTGTGACCGGAGACAGCCTCAAAAACACATGGTCGCCCTCCTCAAACTGCAGGGGTCTGTGTTTATGATCATAATAGCTTTTCTGTCGACTCTGAGCCCTCATCAACTTGTCTCGGATCATTCTGATTTGCTCAGAGGTCTCCTGAACCATCTCAGGTCCAAGAAACTGTCTCTCATCTACCTCAGTCCAGCTAACAGGAGTTCTGCACCTCCGACTATACAGTGCCTCATAAGGTGCCATACCCAGACTAACATGAAAACTATTATTATATGAGAACTCCACCAGAGGTAGGTACTTGTCCCAACTGGCTCCCTGCTCCAACGCACAAGCCCTCAACATATCCTCTAAGGTCTGGATGGTCCTCTCTGTCTGACCATCCGTCTGAGGATGGTAGGCTGTGCTGAGCCTCAGCTGAGTCCCAAAGGCCTCCTGAAGCGCACTCCAGAATCTGGAAGTGAACTTCGGGTCTCTGTCGCTGATGATGCTCTCTGGAACTCCATGCAGTCTGACTATCTCCCGGACATATAGCTGAGTCAATCTTTCTGCAGTATAGTCAGTTCTCACAGGCAAGAAATGAGCAGACTTAGTCAGCCTATCAACAATGACCCAGATGGAATCGCATCCAGTTTGAGTCCTCGGTAATCCCACCACGAAATCCATGGAAATGCTATCTCATTTCCACTCTGGGATCTGTAACGGCTGTAATAGACCTGACGGTCTCTGATGCTCGATCTTCACCTTCTGACATACCATACATCTAGTCACATACTCAGCTATATCTTTCTTCATCCCTGGCCACCAAAACTTCTTCTTTAAGTCCTGATACATCTTGGTAGTACCTGGATGAATGCTAAACTGGCTTTTATGAGCTTCTGTCTGAACTGCATCAACTAGTTTGCCTTTAGGCACTACAATCCGGCCCTGATATAACACCAGATCATAATCATCTCTGGAAACATTCTGAAGACCAATCATGGTCCTCACACCATCATCACGTCTCTGGGCCTCCCGGATCCTCTGAATCAACTCGTTTTCAACTTGGGTCTTTCTAAGCTCCAGACCCCTAGCACCGTCTATCACAGACAGGTGCATATCTCTGAATTGCTCAATCAATCTGTAATCAAAGGTCATCAGATAAGCAACACTGATATGTTTCTTACTCAAGGCATCAGCCACCACATTAGCTTTTCCTAGATGGTATTTCAACTCAAAATCATAATCCTTGAGGAACTCCATCCATCGTCTCTGCCTCATGTTCAGCTCTTTCTGATCAAACAGATACTTGAGGCTCTTGTGATCACTGAATACCACCAATCTGGCACCGTACAGGTAGTGTCTCCACACCTTGAGAGCAAACACAATTGCTGCTAACTCCAAGTCATGTGTGGGATAATTCTCCTCATGTGGTTTCAACTGCCTGGATGCATAGGCAACTACTCTCTTCTCCTGCATCAGTACACATCCAAGTCCCTGCTTGGACGCATCACAATACACCTCAAAACAACCCTTAGGATCAGGAAGAATCAAGACTGGGGCTGTGGTCAACTTTTCCTTCAGTCTCAGGAAACATTCTTCATATTCATGGGTCCAAACAAATGGGTTACCCTTTCTAGTAAGACGAGTCAAAGGTAGCACCATCTGTGAGAATCCCTGAATGAACCTCCGATAGTAACCTGCTAAACCAAGGAAACTACGGACCTCTGAGACATTCTTGGGCCTCTCCCAAGACATCACAGCCTTCACTTTACTAGGATCAACTGCTACCCCGGCTGCAGAAATCACATGGCCCAGGAATTTCACCTCTGAAAGCCAGAACTCACACTTAGATAACTTAGCATACAGCTGGTTATCTCTTAAGGTCTGTAGAACGATCCTGAGGTGCTCGGCATGCTCTGTCTCTAACTTGGAATAGATCAGTATATCATCAATGAATACCACCACAAACTGATCTAAAAATGGTCTAAATACCCTGTTCATATAATCCATGAACACAGTAGGGGCATTTGTCAGACCAAAAGGAATGACCTGGTACTCATAATGCTCATACCTTGACCTGAATGCAGTCTTCAGTATGTCCTCTGGCTTAATCTGGATCTGGTGATATCCGGATCTCAGGTCGATCTTGGAGAACACACAGGCTCCCCTCAGCTGATCTAACAGATCATCAATGCGAGGCAGAGGGTACTTATTCTTTATAGTCACCTTATTCAGCTGCCGGTAATCAAAACACAACCGCATACTCCCATCTTTCTTTTTCACAAACAGAACTGGTGCTCCCCATGGTGACACACTGGGTCTGATAAAACCCTTGGACAACAAATCCTCCAACTGCACCTTTAGTTCCTTAAGTTCCAATGGAGACATACGGTAAGGGGCTATGGATATAGGTCCTACACTAGGAACCAAATCAATAGAGAACTCAATTCCCCTGTCCGGTGGAAGCTGTGTAATTTCCTCAGGGAACACATCAACGAACTCGCTTACCACCGGAATCTTCGACATATCCAACCCCTGATTCCTAACTGTTGCAGTCAACAACAAATAGCCCTGAGCCCCTCTCTGTATTTCCTTGCGGACTTGCAACACTGAGAGGAATGAAACAGAACTCAGGCTGGCTCCCTCTAAGGGCACTACAATCTTCTTGTGGCAGCAGTCTAACATGATGCCATACTTGGCCAACCAATCCATACCCAAGATGACCTCAAGGGTAGGCATCGCCAGACAATGCAGATCAACTATGTATTCTTTACCCTCATACTGGAAATGTACATCTCTACAACACAACTCCACCATACACTGCACCTTAGAGGCAGTAATAACCTCCATGGGAACAGAAAGTCTGGACATAGGCAAGTCCAGTCTCCGCGCAGTGTGATCACTGATAAAAGAATGCGTGGCTCCAGAGTCAAACAGAACTCTAACATCATATGCATCAATAAAAATAATACTTCTGATCAGATCAGGAGCCCTGGCGGCCTCCCCAGCATCTACTGTGTAAACCCGGCCTGTGGTAGATGCTGCTGATATCACTAGAGCAGCTGTAGCCCGACTGCCTGCCTGCGGGCACTTTCTGGCATAGTGGCCCTGTTTGCCACATCTGTAGCAGACCAACTGGCCGGTGGGGCACACTCCCCAATGATTCTTCCCACAAGTAGTACACTTGGGAGGTGGGCCAGTCCTCTGGGCCGCTCCTCTCGCTGGTATTTCGTGTTCTCACCATGATACTGCACATATAACATAGCAGAATGAGTTGATCAGGCTCACACTTAACATCACACATGCAATAATCATGGTGTACCTCCAAAACACACAGAGAAAACAACTAATTCACCATATATTGCTTCCCTAAACACTGCTCTGATACCATAAAATGTAACACCCCGTGTGCACCCGGCGTATTATCATTATACAATATCACAACAATGCAGCAAGCAGGGAATAAACATTTAAGGAAGCTGGAATCAAGTAAAATATATACTTTTATACATATATGGTGAATCTCTGTAATATACATGGTACATAATTCTCAAAACTATACAAATGTTCCCTAGGATTCAAAATACAGACAAAATATAGAATCTGAGCTAACAAGCTCGGTCATCTATGCCTAGGGTTTTCTTCACTCTATCACAGCTCAGGCCTCTTGCCCTGGGATCTCTCAGTAACTGCAGCTTCTATCCCTGCAACATAATCCCCAAATCGGGGTGAGATAATTATCTCTGTAAACTCAGGGTTTTCAGAGGTTTCCCTCCCCCTGGTTCACTTCCCAATATCACAACATAGATGCATATACATATATCACATAATTAAACAGGATTCACATCAGATCAACAACCTTCTCGGCTAACCAAATTTTGATACATGCAATTAACAACACATTATAAGCATATATAATCCACACACATTGCCTGAATAGGATCATCCACTTAAGGCACATCTATTCAGGACTTGCTCAACACATGCACAGGTAGGATCATCTACTGAAAGGCACATCTACCCAGGACTTGCCGCCCAATACCTGAGTAGGATCATCTACTTAAAGGCACATATACTCAGGATTTACATGAACGCCTATGGATTATCCCAGGGGAGATCATCCACTTAAGGGCACATTCCCAAGGGGTCCATAGTACCTCATCCTACTGGCCAGTAGATTTCAAGCAATCACATCACAATCAGTACATAGCATAATCCATGCAATAATACATTACACTAGTGTAATCAACATCATCATCATAAGCAACATAACTTACACTATCTCAGTGTAATCAAATCACACACACCCTATCTTAGGGTTGAGCTAGCACTCAATTGCTAACAATCATCAAACCCTCTCATCAGAATTCAATACACATTCAGTATCACAACATCATAGAATATCAGAATACAAGCCATATAAGCAATCACCCATGTTGGGTGCAGTGAAACACAAGCAGGGAAACAATCCCCGAAAACACTGAGCTTACCTGGTCTCAGCTCCCCTAGTCTCGTGGTGATCTCTACCAGTGATCTGCACTTCACGCCCTACAATAGGCATGAATCAAATAATCAGAAACGGTGTTCAACCGTTTATATGGAAAGAAACACCCTTCCCCTCATCACCAATTCAAAATCTTCTAACTTAAGGTTTATCTTAGCCCAGCTTCTACTAGGCCATACATTGACCCATAAGGGTCTGCCTCAGTCGCACCAAGGCCTCAGAGTTCCTTTAGAACTTTGTACAGCTCAATTCAAAGCTGTACCAGAATCAAGAACCCACATTGATTCAACTCAGCCAAAACACATATATAATCACGTTTTCACTGATTATTTGGCCTTATAAATAACTTTTGTAAAAGTACTTAAGTTAATTCAGGCCATATCATTGCTCATTCACACACATTTCTCCCTTCCCAGAGCCAAATTCAAACTTCATCACAATTTCAGTTTCAACATGCCATATGGCTCAGAATAACCTCCTGACTATATCTTTCTAAAGAACCTAAGCCTAATTCCAACCGTATCAACATATGGTTACTATTCATCAAATCCCCATTTCACAAATTAAACGGTTAAAAAGTGAGTTTCTTACCTCAAATCAACATAGGAAAGTTGGAGAAGCCTTTCTCCCAACTCTGGTGTCCCAAAACCAGCTCCTTTCCTCTCCACAATTCCACTCTCTGAAGAAACTCCAAGAAATGGGAATTCTCTCACTCTAGGCTGGAAATTTGGCTCTCACTTGGTTCCAATCAGGTTTAAAGGTGATTAGGAGGTGTTTTAGTGGTTTGTGATGAAGGTATGAAG
>PYAF01005901.1:1630763-1670712 GCA_007407185.1 Glycine tomentella
TTACCTTTTCATTATTTTCTAATTTAAATTATAGTTGATATCTCTTAATTACAAAATAATTATTAATTATAACTTTTAACTAAACACAATTTATATTTATCCATTAATGATTACAAATTGTAACAATGATTAAAATTTAAAATTATCAATTATGTCTACGAGGTGTTTGGGTTCAAGTTTGAAACGTTTTTAATAGAAATATGTCCATAATTAATATAAAATAAGAAGTGATAAACTTACCATAAGAATAACTCTTTTAAAATTACTTTGATTCTCATCATTAATTTTTTTTAATTCTAATGGTTGTAATAAGTCATGAATTTTATTCATTAGATTTCAAAAAAATGAATGACAAGAATGAGAAGTAACTCTAAAAAATTACTCTTACGATAAGTTGATCACTCCTTATATAAAATATTGATAACTACTTTCGAGATTATAATGTTGACACTTATCTTTTGATTTTAGTAGAATTGTTGATTAATTTGCCCTAAACCTAGTTGTTTTATATTTTGTGTAAATATGTAGGGTGTTATTCACATTTTGGAAGACACATCCACTCAATTCCGATATTTTGATAGGTTTCAATAATGTCCGGAGCATCCAAGCAAGCAAGACAAGTACAAAAGGGCAATGGAGGAAATTTTCTACAACAAAAATGGCCCAGAGCTCGCCCAGGCGAGTAGCTTCCTTCAACATTAAGTCTTTAACTCGCCCAGGTGAGTGGAAGTAGGGTAAATAGCTCGCCCAGGTGAGTGAACATTCCATAAAAAGTGTATTAGCTTGCCCAGGCGAGTGAACCAAGGCAAAATGGCTCGCCTGGGTGAGTGGACTCAAGCAGGAGGCCAAAACCTATAAATAGCCAGAAAATTTTTTTGCAGATAAAATGTTATTTGATTCAAAAATTATTAAGGCAGAAAGGAATAAAAAGGAAGAAAAGAAACAAACAGCCAATAAGCCACTGGGTGAAACTTCGTCTATTGATTCTCCACTAGAAAAGCCACTTGTAATTGATAATATGGCTGATCGAGGAAGAGAAGAAAATAGACCACCAAGGAGGACTCTTGGTGACTATGCTTACCAAAAGGGATCAAAACATTACAATAGCATAGTCATCCCTCCTTTTAATAACAAGGTTGTGGAACTGAAGCCAACATTACTCAGTTTGATTGGCTCACATCCCTTTGCAGGGATGGACCATGAAGATCCATACACTCATTTGTCTACCTTCATGGAGCTATGCAATACCATGGGAGCTTCTGATAAAGATGCTGAAGCTGTCTACCTCAGAGCTTTTTCATTCTCTTCGACAGGTAAGGCAAAGACTTGGCTCCAGTCCCAACCAAACAAAAGTCTCAACACTTGGGAAGAAATGGAGGAAAAATTCATTGCAAGATTCTTTCCTCCATCCAGATTCATAAGGGCAAAATTAGCCATTGCTACTTTTTCCCAAGGTTTTGATGAACCTCTTTATGAAACATGGGAGAGATTCAAATACTTACTATGGAGGTGCCCAAACCATAATTTTGATGATGCTGCACAACTACATATTTTCTATAGTGGTTTGAGACCTCAAACAAAGATGATTCTTGATGCCTCAGCTGAAGGTTCTATGATGTCGAAGAACCCGAAGGAAACAATTGTAATCATTGACTCCATAACAGCCAGTGATTACCAGTTTCACCATGATAGATCTCCGATTCAAAGAAAAGGTATAATTGAGCTGGATACTCAGAATGCAATTTTAGCTCAAAATAAACTCTTGACTCAACAATAGGGGTGGGCATGGATTGGATTTTTAAGAATCCAATCCATATCCAATCCATATCTACTTAAATGGATTGGATTTTAAATCCGTATCCATATTTTTTTAAAACCAAATTGGATTCAAGATCCAATCCACTTAAGTGGATATGGATTTGGTCATATCCAATTAAAATCCACTTAAATGTTATAATTTTTTTTAATAAATTTTAGTAATTAGACACTAAAAAGTGAAAACTTAACACCTATCTACATGAACTTGATAAGAATTACTTCAAATACCAAATATGTTAATTAAAATATCACTAAAAGGAATTAATCATACACTAAAGTCAATCAACAAGCTAAACTGAATATGAAAAAAAAGCAACATCCTGCCAGGCAGCATATATATGGAAAAAAAGGTTGCAAAGACCCAAAGTAGTAGGATCCGTGCCCCAAGTGGTGTTTTATTTCACTATGCCCCAGTGTGTAGAAGCTTTTGTAGAGAGTTACATAGTAATACTAATGAGTTGCTATTTTGATATCAATTAGCCCAACCCACTGTGCTCAAACTAACTATACGCAACAGAATAACATGTATGTTGCTATTTTATGCAAGTTAAACTGAATTATATATATATATATATATATATATATATATATATATATAAAAACTAAAGTCAATCAACAAGCTAAACTGAATATACTCATCAACATCTCAACAAAAATTAGTGACTTAATTTGTTGATGAAATGCAACATACCAGATATAGATGTTCATTATTTATATTTTTCAATCTTAACAGTTGGTTAGTGTAATATTGATTTGTAATCCAAATCTGAATCCACTTGTTCAGTCTAGATATTACCTATCCCTACTACTAGCTCTAAGTATGACATAGTTTCAAATCCAATATTTAAATTTTAGGCTTCAGGGTTTGCCCATTGTAAAACCTAGTAAACAAAGATAATAAAATACCAGGTAATAAAGATGTGTTGAACTGATATTTAGAAATTGATATCGATTTTCCAATATCAGGTAATAAGGAGCAGTAATAGTTTCATAACACCTAGTCATACACTAAAGAACAGTGGCAATTCTACTAGCATCCATGAAAATTCATAATCCATGCAGACAAGTTCATTACACAATGCAGAGAGAGTCTGCAGAATTTGAATCCCAAAAGCCCTTTTAATTAATAAGGGAGCAAAATAATAATGAGAATGTTACAGTATTGAAAACTCACAAGAAGTCCGTACTCAGGACATCGACCCATTTTCAGGTTAATTGTGGAGATGATTGTACAATGTTATGGCTGCAACGTTAAATGCTTGAACAAATTTTCAGCTCACTTTTATGAAAATGAAGCATAAACCAGTGATATCCAACAGAATAGCCTTAAAGAGTCATATTTTTACATGTTATGTGCATCATTCCTAGTCAAAAGCTACTTTTTAACTTGCTGCACTAAAAAAATTCATATAAATTGTAGGGATATCCAAATTGGATGATTTCAAAACGTTTTTAAAGCTAAGAAATAATTCTTTAAAAGATAAAAAGAACTTTAACAAACTCACTATAGGTTGTTTATATAGTAATTTGAATACATATATGTTATAAGGTGGATTTCAACACCAATACCCAACTTAAATAGATTAGTGTAGTTATGTTTCTATTCCTTTGTGAACTTGTTAATCACCCAAATTATTTAAGCTGACTTAGGTGGGGGTTTTATTTTTATCTAAAATCATGTATATACCACCTGATAATATTGTGTCCTTGGTGCAAACAAGCTATGAACCGGAGAACTCACTAATAAATAAATCACAGCACCAACAGATCAACTAATTATTTGGAAATAAAATGCTTTTATTCCCTTTTTGAGATAGGAACACCTATTAATGTAAATCACAAACTTATTATTCACAGAGACATTTCATCGAATAAGTTTGAAGCAGCAAAGCAAATGCATATAGGTACATCAAGTTTCATTGAGGAATTTCATCGAATAGGTTTGAAGCAGCAAAGGAAAGGCATATAGAACAAATGGCTGTTGAAAAAACTCATTCCAAGAAATAACAAAACACATGTGAATGATAGAAGATAGAAGGAATAACGATTTTATTACCGATTGAGATGAAGCAGTGATAGGAAACTGAATGTGATGATTTGTTGGTGGAGATGAAGCACTGATAGGAATCTGAACATGATGATTTGTTGGTGGAGATGAAGCAGTGGTAGGAAACTGAAATGGGGTCTGAAGCGGTATAGGAAACTGAACGTGATTTGGGTGGTCACAGAAGAAATTAACGTGAAGCAATGGGGTAGAAGAAATTAACTGAACGTGATTTGGGTGGTCACAGAAGAAATTAATGTGAAGCAATGGTGGGATAGAAGAAGTTAACGTGAAGCAATGGTGGGATAGAAGAAATTAACGTAGCAATGAAGCAATGGGGACTGAAGCACAGAAGCAGTATAGAGTCATTAGCTTTGGATTTTGGTTTTTTCACTTAAAATCTGTATTAAAATAAAATGGATTTCAGATTTATAAATGGATGTAAGTTATGGATGTGGTAGAAGATCGGGTCCATTAAAAATAATTAAATAGATTGGACCAGATTTAGTTATTGGATTAAATTTGGATATTGGATTTTTTTGCCCACCCCTACTCAACAATTAGAGGCCTTAACAAAACAAATAGGTCAACTTCCTTAACAATTCTAGCAAGGTGGACCACATAAAACATACCAAGCTCATCAACTTCAACAAAGTCTAAGATGTAATTTTTGTGGCGGTGACCATTAGAATGACCACTATTCAGCACCTGGTGAATATCAATAACAAGAGAAGACCCATTATTTGTAGAATCAGACCAGACCTCAACAGAACTTTCAAGGAAATTATCAAGGCTAGAGAAGTGGTCCAGGTTCAAACCAGCCTTATGGCTGGAGGCAACAAAATGATAATGCATATTATGGTTTCACTAACTCTTCTTTTGTAGGTCCCTCTAACAACTATTATCTAGGATCTTCAAATGTGGTTCCATCACAACAACAAGAAGAAGCTCAATATGATAGAATTTCAAAAATGGATGATACTCTAACTTAATTTATGCAGATGTCCATCACCAATCAGAAGAACACTGATGCTTCTATTAAAAATCTTGAAGTTCAGGTTGGACAAATTGCAAAACAATTGTCAGAGCATAGAAGTGGACCATTTTCAGCAAACACACAGATTAACCCAAAGGAACCAAGGGAGTGTTTTAGAGTGGATGTCTTGGATGAAGTAATTTTTGACTCCAAGAGGCCAATTAAAAGCAAAGATTGTTTAGAGACAACATTTACGGAAGCATTTGAGGAGATGAGTGAATTAGATGCTTTCAAGGAAATTCTTTACCAACAATCTGTCTTTGAAGAATTGTCAGAGGAAAAGAAAAATCAAGAATCAGAAATGGAGGTAAACGCAGTACCTCAACATTTTAAAAATGTTTTTCTTACAGGTGATTTAAAGACACCAGTTACCAGTAATTTGAGTCTTTCTCAAGAAGAAAAGGAACCGGTGAAAATTTTGAAGAAAAACAAAGAAGCTATTGGCTTTTCACTATTGTCCAATAGCTGGAAGCTTGAGCCATAACAAAGGCGTCTAGCTAATAAGACATTAAAGAAGCGCTCCTGGGAGGCAATCCAGTGTTTTTAAGCTTTCTTTTAAATTTGAGTCTTATGTTTTTAAATCATATTTCTTAATTTTACTTTTTGAATTTTATGTCTGATGTTTTTAAACATATCATCTGTTTTGTTAGAGCTACCATTTCAGGGCTTGGGAACAGGCCTATTTTTCAGAGCAGATGATGATGAGGACATGGTAGATCCTGCTGATTATCTCAAATGGAGAAGACTGAGCTCCTCAACCATGATCTTCAAAAATCTGTGACATAGTCTTTATGTTTCTTTACTGCTTTGTGTTAAATTTAGTACTTTATTTTCTTATTTACTTTTTGCTTAGATAAAATTGCACGCGTTTATGATTTTTATTTTGATATGCGAAACTTTGATGGTGTACACAGAGGGTTCCTTCTTTTTATAAGTACACATTTTTTTATAAAACTTTTTTGGACTTAAAAAGACAAATATTTCTGAAACACAACATGTTTTTGGAAAGAATCAACATATTTGAAAATTTGCTTTTTGGATCAGAACACAACATTTGTTTTTACAAACTTTGAGAAAGAAAAACAAAGGAATGAATTTCCAAATATCAAATGAAGGAAGATATTTTTACATGAACTTGATAAAGAACAACTTTTGAAAAATACTGAATTTGATTTGAATATGGAAACAAGCCTGAAGCCTAGTGACTGTGTGTACCCACAAAAATTACATTGAGAGTCCTCACTGATATGTTCTATAGTTGATTTTGCATAAATTTCTAATTGTCATAACATAAGATGCATGGATATGATTTAAGCCTTTATTTTTGAACATTTTAATGCCATTGGCCAAAAAGCTATCCCAATATACAATGATTTTCCATTTGCTAGCCCTTTTGAGCCTAAACACTTATGATTTTGTTGGAACACTAACCTAGGTTAAGAATTTCCTACCTTACCTTAGGTTAGGAGAGCGAAAGGGATTCTTGTTGGAAATTTCTATCATTTGGATGGCTAAAGTGGTGAAAAGTACTTTGTTTTAAATGTGGCTAAAGCTATAGAAAAGAAAGAAAAGAGAAAAAAAAGAAAAAGAAGAAAAAAGAAAGAAAAGAGAAAGAAAAGAAAAAGAAGAAAAAAGAAACAAATTCCTTGTGTTCTAAATTGTACAGAGTGTTGTAAATTTTATAAGTTGTGTAATTGGGAGGTTGGTATAAAGAAAATATTGAAAACTTGGTAGCAGAGATAGGAAATGATGATAGTGTGTTTATATCGCTCTTATATTCTCATGGTAACTTTGAATATCCAGAAAAACCAAGATTTCTTTCAAAGCCAGGCCCAACCCTAAAAAGTCCTAAAGATCCATGATAATTATGTACTTTGATTTGATGGGAAATGAATTGTAAAATTGGTCTATGATATATTAGTGTTGGAATTGAGAAACAAACACTTACCTGTGGGATGATTAAACATCTTTGAGAGATTTTCCTCTGTTTAAATCAATCAAAGTATTTTCTCTGATGTTCTTTATAAACAACATGTGAATTGATCTTAACCTCATTTGGTTCAGTGAAATTTATCTTTTGTACTTTCATTTCTCATTGATGATTTTGAAAAATGTTCTGATCAATTTAGAAAGTTGTTTCTTTACAAAGTATTGTCTTTTATACTCCTATTATTTAGTAGTTTTTTCTTACAAATTGCTTGAGGATAAGCAAGATTCTAGGTTGGGGTTATGATAAGTGCTATATTTTAGCTACTTTTGAGATTATAATGCTGACACTTATCTTTTGATTTTATTAGTAGAATTGTTGATTAATTTGCCCTAAACCTAGTTGTTTTATATTTTGTGTAAATATGTAGGGTATTATTCACATTTTGGAAGATTCATCCACTCAATTCTGGTATTTTGATAATTTTCATTAATGTCCGGAGCATTCAAGCAAGCAAGACAAGCGCAAAAGGGCAAAAAGAACAATGAAGGAAATTTTCTGCAACAAAAATGGCCCAGAGCTCGCCCAGGCAAGTAGCTTCCTTCAACATTAAGTCTTTAACCCGCCCAGGCAAGTGGAAGCAGGGTAAATAGCTTGCCCAGGCGAGTGAAAATTCCAGAAAAAGTGCATTAGCTTACCCAGGCGAGTGAACCAAGGCAAAAGATCGTCTGGGAGAGTGGACTCAAGCAGGAGGCCAAAACCTATAAATAGCCAGACAAAACTTGGAGAAAGGATGCTGGGGATAAGTTTTTGAGGGAGGTGAGAGAAGAGAGAAAAGGAGTGGAAACTCTACAAGAACGGGCTGGGGATCACTACCTTCATCATGTTTTCTGTTGATCTCTTGCTTTGCACCATGATCAGTTAGTTTCCCCTAAGGATTGAATGTAATCTTCTACCCTTATGTATCCCTTTTAATATTTGATATATTTATGAATCTTTTCTACTCATTTTGGTGATTTCATTCTGTTCTTAATGCTTGATTCTACTTGATCACTAGTTTCATGAAAATAGATTGTAAGCTTGATTGGAAAGTGCCCTTAGGATCTGAAATGAATGATTCTACTCTTTACGTTACGTTGCTAGAAATAGAGTATAATGTTTAGATTGCAAATAGCACGAGATTATGCTGGGTTATTTACTTCATATGCGAGGGATCAATTCGGGTTGAATTAATGTGCAGTAATAATAGTAAATGATTTATACATGGTAATATTAAGTGGGTATTGAGGGTATGAGTGATGAAACTCAATCCTACGTTCTCTTAAATTAATTAATTTCTGTATTTCCTTAATTTCTTTATTTCCGTTATTTTCGCAAAACCAACAAAAACTTCGACTATCCTTGTTGTATATAACCTATTAAATTGTTACTTTTATTTAAATTAACTGAGTAGCTCAAGTCCCTGTGGAGACGATCTTTTATAAATTTTGTAACTTACAACGACAATTGGTACGCTTGCCAAAAGTCCTAACAAATATCATGTCTTTAAAATTTGTACAAGTTGTCATTTTTTATTTCAATGTTTTACGAAAAATTAATATATAATACTATTGTAACTTTAATTTATTAATCAAACTTTATCAAATTAAGATTTGGCCAAATTTTTTTTTTGAAGATTCTGCTAGAAATGTCTTGGCCAATTTCTTTTTTTTTTTTTCCTTTTGGACGAATGTTCCTTTTATGACTTTAAATTATAATTGTATTAGATAAATTCTTCATTCTAATTTCTTAGCAAATATTTCACATCTATTTTATTTTATAATTGTACTTATCGAAATCGAGGGCTGATAAACATCAAGGTCGACATAGTCAAGATAAGCTCTACGATCTCACACGTCGGACTACAGGTACCCTTCACTGGGAGAGTAAAGGGGGGACAGTTAAAACCAAAGATTCTGATGCTCAAGTAAGTACTTAAGTGAGTTGAGAAGGAATTGAAAAAGGTGAAATAAAACCTGGTATTTATTGAGTGAGATGAGAGCTTCGGGTTCTTGTTTGTCAGGGTTGTTATAGTGGCATAATAATCCTTGCAAATAATTCATAGCTTGCAGATAATAACTAGTAAATAAGTTGTCTCTTATAGATAATTGCTAGTAGATAATTTATAGCTTGTAGGTAATCCAATGGATTATAGATAATCCATCATTTATAGATAATTAAGTATCTATCACTTGATAAGGGGGTTGTAACATTATCAATAATATTAAAATATTAAGGTATTTAGAGATAACCTGTCAGTTCAGTAGTCCGAATGCTAAGGATGATGAGTTCGTGCTCATGTGCCAGTGCTAACATAGAGGGCTGTTGTGCTAGTGTTGACGTCCACCTTGGGAAGTACATAAGCCCCCCAAGCTCTGAGCCAACTTGTTGGCGAAAGAGATAGTCTAGTGTTGATAGAGACTGTCTAGTGTCGAGGGTAGTAGCTTTGACAAGTAGGAGGGTCGTGAGTTTGTTGAGCCCTCAAGCTTGGACAAGTTTTGTCGGTTTTAAGGGTGGTAACCTCGACAGGTGTGAGGGTTGCAGGCCTGTCAAGCCCCCAGCTTGGACAAGTGTTGTCCAAGCTTCTTCTGTTAAGTTGTCGATGGAGGACACACTTTTCGTTTTGAAGGCAAAGTGAGACGTGTCAAGTGATGGAATCCTTGTATTTGACAATTTGGCCCTTTTTCTAACTGTTGGAGAACGCATTGAAGACAAGTGTGTTGTTTATATTTTACTGTAGGCGAGTACAACACACGCATGTTACTCTTGCATATGTGTCACTCGAGGAGTGGGCACGTACTGGAGACGCGGTGTGTGGGTTAGTGGGGTTGCATCGTGGTGCTAAGTTTTAAAGCGTCATTTCAGCTCCTGCCAACTACCGAAGAGTCGTTCCTTTACTTAAATGGGGTGCACGTTTGATTTTTTTATCACCACCACTTTGAATTTCTGCTCTCTTTGTCTCTCTCTTGAAACTTCCTTGCCTTCTGCTTGTGATTTGCTATTTTCCCTTGTTCTTCAATTATCTTCCTTGCTTTAAGGTACTCTTTCTTTCCACCATGTCTTTCATCTCTGACTCCACCACGGGTATGGGCGGAAGTGACTCTGGGGGATTGATTCAGCAACCCCTAGTGGAATGAGAGGTCATTCCAATTGATGGTTCCTCCTCCTTGGAGACATGCTATGAAACTTATGATAATGAGTATTCTTCTTCTGATAGGATGGTGGATTCATGCCGTATTGGCGGATATGTTTCTAGCCTCTGTAAGAGGGCACGGGCTTCTGCTGCTTCTCTGGAATGGGAACTTGTTTCGATCACCATGATCCTTCCCCCTTCTGCTTCTGAGGAAGCCAGAAGTAGTGGTGGCAGGGATGTTAGGGTTTCCCCCGCAACAGGCATAGCCACAATGTTGAAGTAACGATCCTCCATTACTTATATGGCGGCATTGCTATTGTGGAACGTTAACTAAAGTTGGCGAATCTAGAGGACTCTTGCAAGATGGACATCTAGGCTTATGGAAGTGATGATTTTCCCTGTCTGAGGGCGGTGTCGGGTTTTTCGCCCTTCTTTTTAATGTACCGTTGTGTCTTCCATGTCTTCGGTCTGATTCTCCCCTTGAACTCTTTTCAATGTGCTCTGCTTAAGCATTTAAATGTAGCCCCCTCTCAACTCCATCCCAATAGTTGGGCAATGGTGAAAGCCTTCAAGGTCTTGTGCCCATTTTTCAACATATGGCCTAGTGTGTCTGTGTTTTGGTATTTTTTTTCAAATGAAATTGATAAGGGGAATAGGTTGGGTGTCCTTAAATAGTGTGTCCAAGAAGTTGTTCTAGTTTGACTCGAACGTATTTCGCCACTTCAAGGACCGCTTTTTCAAGGTCCTGGCAACTGACGTCATGGCTGATGGGTTGCCACTGATGTTTAACAGGGACGGGGAACCACACTTCTCATTCTTCTGGTAGTAAGACCCTACCAGGTTCAAGTCTTTTGATGATGATCTGCTGACCCTAGTGGAGAGGGTTGACAAGGCCATATCGGAGTAGTTGTCGGCCTCGTTGGATACTTGGGCCATCCTGTCTCTTCCTTCGATAGACAATCCCCCCACTGCCTTAGATGGTAAAATGTTTTACTTTGTCTTCTTTTGTGTTTGATGTTGGTTTTTTGCTTGAATTAAACCTTGTTGCATTTTTGCTTGTTTTGCGGATATAATGGGTGACTTTGCTAGTAGGTGATTTAGCATTTTTAGTTTAATATTTTTCTATTCTTCTTAGCTTATTTGACTTATCTTGGATTCTTATTTTCTCACTTTAACTTAGTTTTGGTCTTAGGAAAATAACATTGGTTGGTTATTGTTCATGAGATTGTTGGAAACAAGTGTTGATAAATTAGGGGTTGTGGTTCAACAAGTGATTGTGATCAGTTGAATGAGGCATTACGGTGAAGTCAAGGATTGTGTTGCTTCATATAAACCATAAAAAACAATTAGTGAGTTCGAGTTGTTTTCTAGAAAGATGGATACTTGACTCATCAAAGAGCTTCATGTTGTCTTGAAGTGTCATGCCTATTGTTGGTGATTCAATTTTTTCTACGAGTAAACATTAATTTTAGAAGGGTGCAGAGCGTGTTGTAGGCATATGAGAAAACCGAATTGGAGCTTATCAACATATAGAGAGGAGGAATCAAATGTTGTCTGCAATCAAAATCATAAAATTTGAATCTATTCAAGAGAGAAATAAAATAAGTTATATATAACTTTATTGAAAGAAGACAAGTTTTCATTTCAGGTTTTGTTAATAAGGTGTTAAAAAACAACAAACATGAATATATTCGACAACCAATCATCTCATGGGAAAACAAATCAATAAAATACAGGGAAAGAAACAATTAATATGTATGTTCACATGTGAGATTAATTGAACAGATAATTCATTCAGAAAATTAAAAAATGATAACAAAATAATTGCTAAGATATCAACATCTACTCCTCCTGGACATTTTGAAAAAAATATTCTATTGGTGAGGAAATCTTAATGAGGTTGAAAATGTTGTAGTTGTTTGTGAATGGAGTTATCATTGACATTGAAGAAAAAATAGTTGACTAATCTGTGAAAGACTGGGTGGATAAACTGAAAGATATGTGATCTATGATGCTGACGACCTGTTAAATGAGATTGAATCTCAGTCTAGCTTGTTATAGAACCTTTGTACTTCTTTTAATCCATTATGTGAAGGAATAAAATCCAAGATCAAGAAAATAATAGACATGCTGAAGAAGATAGTAGAACAAAAGGATATTCTTGGCAAAGAGAAAATGTTAAAGAAGCCACTTTCATTTGTGCCTACAGTCTCTTTGGTTGAATAATCTAAGATATATGGAAGAAAAACTGATAAAGAGAAAATTATTGAAGTCTACTTACTATAAAACAATATGAACAAGGAAGAATGAGTTCGTATTGTTTCAATTGTTGTGTAGTAGACATTGGAAAAACAACCATTTCTTAGCTTATGTACAATGATGAGGAAGTGAAGAAACATTTTTTTGCAAAGATTATGGGTATACATTTCAGAGGGACTGAATGTAAGTGAGATAACAAAAAAGATTTATAAGTGTGCTACCTTGAGCTATTGTTGTGTTATAATAGATTTGAACCTACTTTAGCTCAGGCTAAAGATAGCAGCACTACACAAAGTAAGATTTCTAATTGTTTTTAGATGATCTCTGTATTAATCAATATCTTTATTGGGATGTCCTCAGAAGACCCCTTAGTACTAGGTTGTTGGAGTTGAGTCAATGTGATGTCACGTCATTTTACAGTTGCATCAACTTTTTGTGCTTCCTTAACTCGTCCTCTTTCATGTCTCTCTCATTAATATTTTTACATATTATTAAAAAAATATGCATTAACATACGAAAACTCACGTCCAATCTTAAAAACCAAAGGAAAACAAATTACGAAAAATTGTTGTAGTCTCTTAATTACAACAAAAGTATTAGGCAATCTCTTACACTCTATAGAAGATGTTGAAAAATAAGATAAGGCACGTGTATTGCACAAAATATGGGAAATACACGGGGCCACTTATGTGGAACCTTCTGTACACGTGTCCACCTCCATGTCAGTCTTGTTACCGGAGCACAGACATCCACCATCAGCAGTCAGGCCATTCAGGCTATTAGCTTATCTATTACATGTTATTATTCAAATAATACACCCAATTATCTTCAAAGGATTATCTATAACCATCATATTACCTACAAACCATTATGCACAAGCTGTTACTTATCTACTAGATAACAAATTATCAACAAGGTATGAATTATCTATAAGTTGAATTATATACAACCTACAATTATCTGTAAACCTTATCTACAGGTTAATTATCTACAAAGGCCCAAGGCCCACACTCATCCTATAAATATAGGTTCCATCTAACCTTTCCACACTACACTTGATTATCATTTGAGATACACTTTCTTTCATCCATACACGACACACTCACTCATATTCCGAGATTCCTCACATTGGGATGTCCACTCTCATATTCTCTTTATATGCTTTATTGTCATATAATTGATGTACTTACTTGAGCATCAGAGTCATTTCCTTTGTTTTGCATGTCCCCCTCCTTAACAAGGTTGATTCATTGTCCAACGTGCAGAGTTTGAAACACACCTGAACCACGTCCACCCTTGTGTGTGGCAATTCTAGGTTTTGGTAAGAACAATATGAAATAATGATATGGGACCTACCAAATGACAAATCCTCCTTCCTTTAATATCATATTAGTGAGCATGGATTTATCACCTGTCATGTTCCTAGAGTATCAACTATCCAAGTACCATAGTGAAGCTTTAGCTCTTAGACACACCTGCAACAATCAAATTAAGTTGCAAAGAAAGGTACCCAATTATGGTTGGGTCCATAGGGGTTCGCTATTTTTTCTCTTTTTCTAAGGAACCCATATGCATTCTCCATTTGGCACAAAGAACCTTCTAGCATAACACTTATGTGAGATGTGACCTTTCCTCATGCAGTAGTGACATGTTATAGATTTTGATCCTTTTTCAAAATGAGTCATTTTAGTATGCTTTGCTTTTGAAAACCTTTTTCGATTTATCTGTTTTGGGGGTACAAACTTAGTGTTTTGAAAAGGTTTTGATTGATAGTTGTATCCCAATCTAGATTTATCATAAACATACTTTTGCACACTTCGCATTTGGTTTAAACTACATTTCCCTCGATAGAGCTTTTTCAAGAGATTTACCAAGTAGGAGTTTTCTGTTTGTAAAGTCGTGCATTTTTCATACTGGCTCTTTTTGAAATCATCAAATTCCATTTGTAAAACTTTGTGTTCATCTACTTTTGCAGAAGAAGAGGCACACACACAGCCATTTGCTTTGTAGCTTGAAACAATTTTTCATTTTCTTGTTTCAGGTTGCAAAGTTCAACTTGCATTGAAGCTAGCTTAGTGGTATGCCATCTAAGGTTACCTTTGAGCTTGTTATTCATGCATTTCATTAAAAGCATCAACTAATTGATCAAATTCAGGATTTAATTCAGATTTCTCACTTGACTCTTCTTCATCAATGGTTGATGTTAGACAAACATTGGCTTCTTCATTCTCACTAGAAGAGTCAGAAGTTGTGGATGCATTATCTTCCCAGGCTATGTAGGCTCTTTTGGGTTTCTCTTCTTTCTTTCCTTTCTTTTCCCCTAACTGCTTCAAGAAGATTTGACATTCAGACTTGATGTGGTCATGCTTTCCACACTCAAAGCAATTGAAGTTGTTGGTGTTGTTGCTGTTATCATTTTTTTTGTTGAACTTTGTGAACCTTCTATTTTGTTTTTCGGCATGAACTTGCCAAATCTTTTGACAATCAGATTCAGATTTTCATCACCTTCATCTTCACTTGAATCATCATCTTTTGAAGATGCGACTTTCAAATCAATGCTTTTCTATTTCTTATCTGCATCTTCTGCATTTGTTAGTTGAGACATTTTTAATTCATATTCAAGCAACTTACCAAAGAGTGCATCCATGGACATTTTTGACAAATATTTGGATTCTTTGATTGCTATCACTTTTGGTTTCCAAGGTCTTGTCAAGCACTTTAGAATTTTGATGTTGAGTTCCTCTACATCAAATGTTTTACCAAGACCCAGAAGATGATTGACTATATGTGTGAATCTTGTTTGGAGTTGAGAGATGCTTTCTGCTATGTTCATTTTGAAAATTTCGTACTCATGGATCAAGGCATGTTTTCTTGATCTCCTTACTTCATCAGTTCCTTCATGAGTGATCTCCAACATTTCCCACATCTCTTTTGCACTCTTGCACCTAACTGTTCTGAAAACTCATCAGAAGACAAGGCATAGGTTATCATGTTTTTAGCTTTAAAATCATATTGAATAACCCTCTTTTCTATATCAGTCATTTCATCCCATTCTTTGGGAACCTTTTCATTATCAATAGTTTTGGTAGGTATAAAAGGACCTTCTTCAATTGCATTCCATGTACCAGAGTCATTTGATTGAATGAAAATTTGCATTCTATTTTTTCAAAAGCTGAAGTATTCTCCCTCAAACATTGAAGGAGGATTGAAGGAAGCACCTTCCTTCAAGGCAATTTGTGTGGTATTCATTTTCTTTTAAAAGAAAGTAGTGATCTTGAGTAACACAAGAATTTGCTCTTGGTACAAATTGAAAACAATATGAGTAGCACACAAACCAAGAGGAATGGTGAATTAGTTTTTCTTGGCCAACTAAAATTTCTTTAACAATCAAAGTTGAAAGGATTGTATCACAAAACAAACATAGAATGATTTTAATCAATCAAACTCCAATCTTTATAGAATGCAATAACAACAAGAATGTTTATGTTGATTATGAAAAGTTATACTAACGAATGACAATTAATAACCAAAAAGAAAAGATTAAGGAAGAAGTAATCAACACGCGGATATATATTGGTTCACTTCTCAATCCAAGAGAAGCTACATCCAGTTTCCTAACCAACCAGTTAGGATCAAACTATTTGCAATCTGTTTCTTACAAGTTTATACAATCACTCTTAATCAAACCTAGATTAAGAACAAGGCATCTAACTCCCTTAGACTCTCTGTGATCAAGACTTAGAGAAACACCCTTCTCTAATCTTCCTCTAGAAAAACCTAATCTAGACAAACTTTAAGAAAACTATTGCATGCACTAGTTACAAAACTCATAAATTATAAAAAGAATTACAACCAAAGTAATAAGGAGAGAAGCAACCTGATGATCCAATACAGATGAATGCAGATGATTAAGAATCTTGAATCAAGGTTGAATGAAAAGAATCTCTCCAAAGCCTTTTACTTTTTGCAAGTGACCAAAAGAAAATCCTCACAAGGTTTCTTTATGTTTGTTGAAACTTAGGATTTGTGGGTCAAAACACTGAGATAGCTCATAGTACCTTTTCTCTCTTAAGAAAAGGTTACAATATTTGTTGTTTTTAGTTCAAACAAGCAACAACTATTTATAAAGAAAACGGTTTTAACTGTCAGTAATTGATTAAATCACTTAAGTAATCGATTAAAGTGTTCTTGAGGCTTTCTGGAAAAGACTTATGAACAATGTAATCGATTAAAATCTAATGTAATCGATTATCACAGGAAGCTTTAATCAAAATAGTGACTAAGTGATTGATTACCACTATGTTGTAATCGATTATCACAGGAAGTCCATTCTATGATTTTGAACTGTGTAATCGATTACCATAATCTCGTAATTGATTAAAATGTTCTTTGTTTTCAAGTAATAGATTACCGCTTGCTGGTAATCGATTAAACCATTGAGAAAACATTTGAGAAAACATTTTTTCCAAACTTGAAACATGGAACACTTAGCTTTTAATGCACTCATGAAAACCTTGAGTTTCAGAAAATCTTTTTATGAAACTTTTGCTTTTGTGAGAACATGAATGCAAACACATGAATGAGAATTATGCAATGGATCATAGGAAGCATCAACTTAGACATACACAAATTACAAATGTCATTCAATTGAATTAGCATGTGAAAAGCCTAAACATTTTAATGTCTAAGATCCTTCATTGATCCTCATTAGCTCCTCCTGAATCTAACAGGGATGACACCATCAATAGAGGGCCAAAATCGTAGAAGAACTCGTCAGATTGTTGCTCAGACCCAAACTTGGCCAATGTACACAGCTCAACAAAGAACATACTAGTTATGAGTACAGGCACATAGTCGATGTCCTCTGCAAAAATGCCGATCTGTTCGCCTAGCGATCATCCGACATGTTGGACATTAAGCCCAATGTCATATGCCACAAGCTGGCAATATGCCCTCAAGCCAAACCTATAGCACAGAAGAAGAGAAAGATGGGTGAATAAAGAAGAAAAGCGGTCAAAGAAAAAGTGGAGAAGTTAATGAAAGCCAACTTTATCAGGGAAGTCAGGTACTCTACCTGGCTCATTAACATCGTGATGGTCAAGAAAACCAATGGCAAATGACGTATGTGCACGAACTTCACCGACCTCAACAAGGCATGCCCTAAGGGCATGTACTCATTACCAAGCATAGACAAATTGGTTGATGGTGCGTCAGGGTTCCAAATTTTGAGCTTCCTGGATGCATACTCTGGGTACTACCAAATAAGGATGCATGCCCCAGACAAAGAGAAAATGACATTTATTATTGAATATGCCAATTACTATTACAGGGTCATGCCTCTCGGCCTCAAAAACGCTGGCGCAACATGCCAACGGCTAATGGACTGAGTTTTCCAGAAACAGATCGGACGAAACGTCGAGGTATATGTCAACGATATGGTCGTCAAATCCAAAAGTGTAGCCCAATATGTTACAGATTGGAAGATGTTTTTGAAGAAATACGGAGGTATGACAAACTCAACCCAGAAAAATGCACGTTTAGGGTGGGTGGCGGAAAATTCCTTATTTTCATGATTACACACTAGGGAATTGAAGCCAACCCAGGTAAATGTACATCTATACTAGAGATGCACAGCCCGACCAACTTCAACGAAGTTCAAAAACTGAACAGAAGACTAGTGGCTCTGTCCAGGTTCCTGCCGAAGCTCATCGAAAAGAAGAAACCTTTCTACACGAATCTCAAAAAAATCGAGCCTTTCCTTTGGGATGAAGCTTGTGAGTAAGCCTTCGAGGCATTCAAGAAAACTATCGCCACGCCACCCATCTTAAGCCGACCTAGATTAGAGGCACCATTGCTCCTCTATCTCTCGATAGCAGACAAGCTAGTCAGCTCAACTCTTGTCCAAGAAGAATGGAAGCACCAACTCTCCATTTATTTCACCAATTGCATGCTACATGACTCCAAGAAACCCTATCAAATGATGGAAAAGATAGCATTGACACTTGTCACTTCTACCAGACACCTTCGGCCCTACTTTCAAAGTCCCTAGGTGATAGTTAAAACAAACTATCCGATCAAACAGATACTGAGAAAACATTAATTGGTAGGCATAATAGTGGCATGGTCGGTTGAACTATTAGAGTTTGACCTGCTATATGAACCTCGTGGTCCCATGAAAACATAGTTCATGCCAGACTTCCTCACAGAATTCACAGGTAACAACGAATCCACCCCAGACTGGTGGAATCTCTACGTAGACAGAGCGTCCAGTGTGAAGAGAAGTGGAGTAGGTATCATTCTTGAGGGGCCTAGCAATATCACGCTAGAACAAGCCCTCAAGCTCAATGTCAAAGCTTCGAACAATCAAGCCAAGTATGAGGCACTCATAGCTGGCCTTAGACTCGACAAATAAGTTGGAGCTATATGTCTAAGATGCTATTCAGATTCAGAACTTGTCCAAGGATAGGTCGCCAACAAATTCCAGACCAAAGAAGCTATACTCCTCCAATACTATCACATCGCTAGAACACTCATTGACGGTTTTAAGTGCTTTGAGATGTATTATATACCGAGAAAGAGTAACACTAGGGCTGACCTGCTCTCTAAGCTGGCCAGTACTAAGAAGACTGGACACCTCAAAACTATCATCCAGGAAACACTCCAAACTCCTACCATAGACACCCAAGAGATAATTGCTGGGGAAGAGGAGGAATCCAACTGGATGGCCCCTTATAAAGATTTTCTCACTAAAGGGGCACTACCGACAGACGAAAATGAGGCCCGACGTCTAAGAAGGAAATCCAGTTACTATGTCATCCTTGATGACAAGTTGTTCAAAAGAGGGTTGACAACACCTCTACTTAAATGCTTGGACAGCCAGCAAGCAGACTATGTTCTGAGAGAACTTCACGAAGGGATCTGTGGCCTCAATACAAAGGGGTGTTCCCTTGCCACCAAGATAGTACGAGCAGGATACTATTGGCCAACACTTAGGACCGACGCCTTCAATTTCACTCGAAGGTGCAAGAAGTGCCAGGAATTTGGGGACGTCCCTCAGACTCCCCTTGACAACCTTCACACTTTGACCTCTCCTTTGCCATATGGGGGATGGACATTCTAAGGCCTTTGCCAAAAGCCCCAGGAGCGGCCAATCAAATCACTCAGCCCAAGAAAACAATTACAAAAAATTAACTTGTTGAGTAAAAAAGAATTAAGCAAGAATCACATATCAAGATAACAAGAAGAGATTAAAAGATAGAGATCAACACAAAGAGCTATACTGGTTAACCCCTCAACAAGAGAAGCTACATCTAGTTTCTTCCAACCAAATCTTGGTTAGAGTTCCACTATTAACAAAATCTGTTCTTTACAAGCTTACAAAAGATCACCCTAGATAAAGAACTGAAATCTAAAACCCTATTAGACTTCTAATGATCAAGACATAAAGAACCCTACTCTACTCTTCCCTCTAGAGAACCCTACTCTAGAAAAGCTTTAAAGAACCTCTTTGTAATAGCAACTTACAAGCTGAAATGTAAAAACCAATTACACACAGAAACTAATGGAGAGAGACAACCTAATGATCCACAGTATATGAATGCATATGATTACCAATCTTGATCAAGGTTGAAAGCAAACAAGTTTTAGACCAAAATCTCCAAAAACTTCTTTGAAATCTTGCCCAAGAAATCTTTCAATACACCATGAAGATATGAATATATGGACAAGAGCTTTGTTACTTAAACAATCTCTTCTTACTTTATAAGGCTATGAAAACTATGAAAATTTGTACTGTAGTGAGTTGTGATTTTAGAAAGACCCAACAACTATTTATAACAAACTGCTGTAACTGAATGTAATCGATTAAATCGCCTAAGTAATCGATTAAAACTTCATTTCTAATCGATTGAAAACAAATTTAATCGATTAAAATGTTCTTCAGTTTTCTGGAAAGATTATATGAACAAAGTAATCAATTATTTTTGACCTGCTATTGATTACTACAGAGATTCATTGTTCCATAAATGAACTAAGTAATCGATTATTGATAAATGGTAATCGATTAACACAGTCAAGTCATGTTTTGTGTTTATATTGAGTAATCGATTACTTAATGCTGGTAATCAATTAATATATTGAAAAATAATTTTTTCCAAAAACTTAAAACGATGAACACTTGGCTTTTATGCAACCATGAAATCTTATAACTTTTTCACAAACCATGTTGTTTTCTTAAATCATGAATCCAAGCCAATGAATGATGTTTATGCAATGCTATCGATCATAGGATGTAACTCTCATACATCTAAATATTACAATTGCCTTCAAATGAATGGCATGTTAAAAGAAAAAACTCATCCAAGCTTCAAATACATCTTGATCCTTCTTCAAGCTCCCCCTGTGTCTAACACGACGAGAAAAACATGAGGGCCGAACTAGAAACTACTGGGGAAGTTCAAGACATGGCCAGAATTATAGAAGAAGCTTGTAAAATTCAAATGACAAGAAGATATAATACTAAGGTTCAACCACGAACCTTCCAGCCAGGTGACCTAGTTCGGCGTGTCCGGGGTGAAGCTAGAAAAGATCCTCGTGCAAGAAGCCTTGGACCCAACTGGAAGACCCTTTAGAATTGTCACCAACATGGACAACAGAGCCTACAAGCTACAGGAACTACGTGGTAAAGCCATTCGAAGAACATGGAATACTACCCACCTGAAGTTTTATTACAACTGATAAATCGAAGACCGAATGACGTACTCTTTTTCATACTCTAGTTTTTTATCCAAAGAAAAAATAGAGTTTTGGCTTGAGAGATTTTAATGAGGTCCATCCGAAGAACTGTAACGAGAATATGTACTTAAATTCTATATTAATAAAACATATCTCTCTGAATTTCATATATTTGTGTCAATCTTGCAGGGACACAACAAAACTCAGGACCAGCTCCAAGTAATCGTTACAGGTTCTTAAAGGTGAACCTTACAAGTCTTTAAACATCTAGGGTCAACTTTCGGCAGCACCCTCAGTGGACCTTATAGGTTCTTAAAGGTGAACCTTACAGGTCCTTAAACATCTAGGGCCAGGTTTCAACAACACCCTCGTTGGACCTTAGAGGTCCTGAAACATCCAGGGCCAGCTTTCGACAGCAGCCTCGGTGGACCTTACAGGTTCTTAAAGGCAGACCTTAAAAGTCCTTAAACATCTAGGGTCAGCTTTCAACAACACCCTCGATGGATCTTACAGGTCCTTAAAAAAGGACATTCAGGTTCTTAAAGGTAGGCCTCCAACAAAATGCAAGACCAACTCCTGGTATTCTACAAGTTCACAAATCCAAGGCTAGCTTTCGACAATACCCTAGGTGAATTTCCAACAAAATCTAGGGCGGATGAGTCATTGGTCAACCTTCGAGGATTCTCAAAACCCAAGATTAATCTTTGATAAACCTTATTCTCCCAAGGCTTGACAAAACCCAAGGTCCATCCTTGGTGAGTCTCAACAAAACATAGGATGGACAACTCCTCTGATACCAAACTTGACAAATTCAAGGTACAACAAGGTCTACCCTTGATATACTTTACTATTGCTAAGCTTTCTTTCGTAGGAATACAAGCTTGCAGGAACAAAAGTCTAAGGTCTACCCTTGGCACACAATAACTCGAGACACGTTCTTAGTATACTTACTCCTTTGGCACCTTAACAAATAAGGCCATAGGATCATTTGTTTTGCAAGAACAGATGTCCAAGGTCTGCCCATGACATATAAAACCCAAGACACACTCTTGGTATATTCACTCTTTTAGAACCTCGACAAGCAGGGCTATAAAATCAGCTACTAGCAAAAGCATGAGTATGAGACACACGTCCAAGGTTCACCCTTGACATTTGAAACCCAGGACACATTCTTGGTAATTCAGTTGCTTTGAAACATTGACATTGGCCTCATCACCCTGCTCTTCATCAACACCTTATTCAACTGAGGCAATCTCCTCTTTGTCAAGCAAGACACCACCCTTCACATCCTTGAACGGGTCAAAGAGATCCAAAATAATGTCTTTAGCGAAGAAGTCAGCCTACCTAACGGCCTTGAGAAAACCTTTCTCATGTTACTCCGTCGCCTCGGGCTTGTAGGTGGACAATTCTTCTTCAAGCTCTTGATAGGCAACCTTCTACTCATTCATCTGAGCTTCCAAGGCAGCCACCTTCATAGAAAGCTCATATGTTAGACTTAGGGGGAGCTAGTGAGGATCAATGAAGCTGAACATCTTAGACATTAAAATGTTTAGGCTTTTTACATGTCAATTCAATTGAATGGCATTTGTAATTTGTGTATGTCTAAGTTGATGCTTCCTATGATCCATTGCATAAATCTCATTCATATTTTTGCATTCATGTTTTCACAAAAGCAAAAGTTTCTTCTGAAACTCAAGGTTTTTATGAGTGCATAAAAAGCTAAGTGTTCCATGTTTCAAGTTTTGGGAAAATGTTTTCTCATTGGTTTAATCGATTACCAGCAAGTGATGATCTATTACTTGAAAACAAAGAACATTTTAATCGATTACGAGATTATGGTAATTGATTACACTGTTCAAAATCACATAATGGACTTCCTGTGATAATCGATTACAACATGGTGATAATTGATTAGTTGGTCACTATTTTGATTAAAGCTTCTTGTGATAATCGATTACATTGCGTTTTAATCAATTATTGTTCATAAGTCTTTCCTAGAAAGCCTCAAGAACATTTAATCGATTACTTAAGTGATTTAATTGATTACTGACAGTTAAAACTATCTTCTTTATAAATAGTTGTTTCTTGTTTGAACTAAAAACAACAAATATTATAACTCTTTCTGAAAAGAGAAAAGATACTACGAGCTATTCAGTGTTTTAACCCATAAATCCTCAGTTTCATCAATCATAAAGAAACCTTGTGAGGATTTTCTTTTGGGCACTTTCAAAAAGAAAAAGGCTTTGGAGAGATTATTTTTCTTGATATTTTCATTCAACCTTGATTCAAGATTCCTAATCATCTGCATTCATCTATATTGGATCATCAAGTTGATTCTCTCCTTATTACTTTAGCTGTAATTCTTTTTATAACTTATGAGTTTTGTAACTAGTGCAATAGTTTTCTTAAAGTTTGTATAGATTAGGTTTTTCTAGAGGAAGATTAGAGAAGGGTGTTTCTCTAAGTCTTAATCACAGAGGGTCTAAGGGATTTAGATGCCTTGTTCTTAATCTTGGTTTGATTAAGAGTGATTGCATAAACTTGTAAGAAACATATTGCAAATAGTTAGATCCTAACTAGTTGGTTAGGAAATTGGATGTAGCTTCTCTTGGATTGAGAAGTGAACCAATATAAATTTGTGTGTTGATTACTTCTTCCTTAATCTTTTCTTCTTGGTTATTAATTGTCATTCGTTGGTATAACTTTTCATAGGCAACATAAATATTCTTGTTGTTATTGTATTCTATAAAGATTGGAGTTTGATTGATTAAAACCATTATGTGTTTGTTTTGTGATACAATCCTTTCAACTTTGATTGTTAAAGAAATTTAGTTGGCCAAGAAAAACCAATTCACCCCCCTCTTGGTTTGTGTGCTACTCATATTGTTTTCAATTGGTATCAAGAGCAGGTTCTTATGTGTTACTCAAGATCACTACTTTCTTTTAAAAGAAAATGAATAGCACACAAATTATCTTTAAGGAGGGTGCTTCCTTCAACCGTCCTCCAACGTTTGAGGGAGAACACTTCAATTTTTGAAAAAATAGAATGCAAATTTTCATTCAATCAAATGATCTCGGTGCATGGAATGCAATTGAAAAAGGTTCTTTTATACCTATCAAAATTGTTGATAATGAAAAGATTCCCAAAGAATTGGATGAAATGACATATAGAAAAGAGGGTTGTTCAATATAATTTTAAAGCTAAAAACAAGATAATCGATGCTTGTTTTCTGATGAGTTTTTCAGAACAGTTAAGTGCAAGAGTGCAAAAGAGATGTGGGAAATGTTGGAGATCACTCATGAAGGAACTGATGAAGTAAGGAGATCAAGAAAACATGCCTTGATCCATGAGTATGAAATGTTCAAAATGAACACATCAGAAAGCACCTCTCAACTCCAAACAAGATTCACATATATAGTCAATCATCTTTTGGGTCTTGGTAAAACATTTGATGTAGAGGAACTCAACATCAAAATTCTGAAGTGCTTGACAAGACCATGGAAACCAAAAGTGACAACAATCAAAGAATCCAAATATTTGTAAAAAAATGTCCATGGATGCACTCTTTGGTAAGTTGCTTGAGTATGAATTAGAAATGTCTCAACTAACAAATGTAGAAGATGTAGATAAGAAATAGAAAAGCATTGCTTTGAAAGTGGCATCTTCAAAAGCCGAGAAAGATGATGATTCAAGTGAAGATGAAGGTGATGAAAATCTGAATTTGATTGTCAAAAGATTTTACAAGTTCATGCAGAAAAACAAAAACATAAGGTTCATAAAGTTGAACAAAAGAAATGATAACAACAACAACACCAACAACTTCAACTGCTTTGAGTGTGGAAAGCAAGGCCACATCAAGTCTAAATGTCCAATCTTCTTGAAGTGGTTAGGGGAAAAGAAAGGAAAGAAAGAAGAGATAATGCATCCACAACTTCTTACTCTTCTATTGAGAATAAAGAAGCCAATGTTTGTCTAACATGAATATGAAGTAAATCCTGAATTTGATCAATTAGTTGATGCTTTTAATGAAATGCATGAGGATGCTCAAAAACTTGCTATCTCCAATAACAAGCTGAAGGTGACCTTAGATGGCATACCACTAAGCTAGCTTCAATGCAAGCTGAACTTTGCAACTTGAAACAAGAAAATGAAAAACTTGTTTCAAGCTACAAAGCAAATGATTGTGTGTGTGCCTCTTCTTCTGCAAAAGTAGATAAACACAAAGTTTTACAAAAGGAATTTGATGATTTGAAAAAGAGCTATTATGAAAGATGCATGACTTTACAAACAAAAAACTCCTACTTGTTAGATCTCTTGAAAAAACTCTATCAAGGGAAATGTAGTTTAAACCAAATGCTTAGTGCACAAAAGTATGTTTCTAATAAATCTGGATCGGGATACAACTATCAATCAAAACCTTTTCAAAACACCAAGTTTGAAAAAGGATCAAAATCTATAACATGTCACTACTGCATGAAGGAAGGTCACTGTTATGCTAGAAGGTTCTTTGTGCCAAATGGAAAATGTATATGGGTTCCTAAGAAAAAGAGAAAAATAGCTAACCCTTATGGACCCAACCTTAATTAAAACAATATGAATACACACAATAACCAAGAGGGGAGGTGAATTTGTTGAAACTTGACCTTTTAAAATTCTTTAGAAAATCATAGTTATAGGATCTTTATCACAATTAAAACAAGAATGTTTCAATCAATCAAATCACTCAGCCTAAGAAAACAATAACAAAAACTTCACTTGTTAAGTAATAAAGAATTCACCAAGAATCATAGAATAAGATAGCAAGAGAAAATTAATAGAAGGTAATCAACACAAGAACTTATACTGGTTCACCTCTCAACAAGAGAAGCTACATCCAGTTTCTTCCAACCAAACCTTGGTTAGAGTTCCACTATATCAAAATCTGTTCTTTACAAGCTTACAAATGATCACCCTTTATCAACCCTAGATAAAGATCTGAAATCTAAAACTCTATTAGACTTCTAATGATCAAGACATAGAGAACCCTACTTTACTCTTCCCTATAGAAAAGTTTTAAAGAACCTCTTTGAAATAGTTACAAACACCCAAAAATCTAAAAACGAATTTACAAGAAAAGTTAATGGAGAGAGACAACCTAATGATCCAATGAATATGAATGAATATGGTTTACCAATCAGAGTTGAAATGAAAAACAAGTTTCAGAACTTCCTCTCCAAAAGCTTCTTTTGAAATCTTGCCCAATAAATCTTTCAATACATCATGAAGATTTGAATATGTGGGACAAGAACTTTAGAACTCAGAATATCCTTTCTCACTTTCAGAAGGCTTATGAAGATTTGAGTAATGTGTTTTAAGTTTTAGAAAACCCACCAGCTATTTATAAAAAAACAGTTGTAACTGAATGTAATTGATTAAATCGTCAAAGTAATCGATTAAAACTTCATAATGTAATCGATTCAAAACCAGTTTAATCGATTAAAATGTTCTTCAATTTTCTGGAAAGGATATATGAACAAAGTAATCGATTATTTCGACCTATAATCGATTACTACAGGGATATTTTTTTATAAATGAACTAAGTAATCAATTACGGATAAGAGGTAATTTATTATCACAGTCAAGTCATGTTCTGTGTTTATACTGAGTAATCGATTACTTAATGCTGGTAATAGATTAAAATGTTCTTCACGGCTTAAGTAATAGATTACTAATATGTGGTAATCGATTAACACAGTTCAAGGTTGAAAAAGACAAACTATGTGATGCTTGTCATAAGGGGAAACAAACAAATCTCTTTTTAAAACAAAATTATTGTTTCCACCTCAAGACCTCTTGAATTACTTCACATGATCTATTTGGTCCTTCAAGAACTATGAGTTTGGGTGACAATTACTATGGACTTGTCATTGTTGATGACTTCTCAAGGTTTACATGGACTTTGCTTTTGAAATCCAAGAGTGATGCTTTTAATGCTTTCATAAAATTAGCCAAGCTTTTACAAAATGAAAAGGGTTGCAAGATAGTCTCAATAAGAAGTGATTATGGTGGTGAATCCCAAAATGAATATTTTGGAAAATTCTATGAAGAACATGGAATAAACAACTCCAAGAACACCTCAACAGAATGGTGTTGTGGAGAGAAAAAATAGGTCACTTGAAGAAGGTGCAATGACTCTTCTTAATGAAACTAATTTTGTTGAATTAAGGGGGAGCTACTTGAAGCACAAAGCATAAATTGATTCAAGAAGGAAGGTTTTGAACTTTCAACATGCCATGAAGCTTTGAAGATTAATTTGTGATTGAATGTAAAAGGAAGAAAGTATTTCTGGTGATCCAAGTGCATTGCATTCACATCATTCATTGAGTCTATGTGTTTAAGAAATAGAATTCACAAGGCTTTGATAAAATTGCTTAAGTCTTTAAATCAAATCAAAGGGTTTTTGGAAAAATAAGTTTCCTACTGGTTTAATCGACTATCTCAAGAAAAGAATTGATTATATTGTTCTTTGTACATTCTGGAAATCTTTTCAAGAACAATGTAATCGATTACGTGTCGAGTTAATCGATTATTTTATCTTGGTTCAGATTTTAAACTGCCTTGATGAACATTGTAATCGATTACCAATGGGCTGTAATTGATTACATAAGCTAAAACTAAAAACCATCTTTCTGTCTTAATCGATTACCCAAGACAGTAATCGATTACATCATATTCCTATGCTTAATATGTTTTGCTTCATAAATCGATTACCAGAATCCGTAATCGATTACATAGTCTAGTTTATGAAGCTGTCATAATCGATTACCAAAATCCGTAATCGATTACCTAGTACATTTCATGGTTAAGAAGCTTCTTGGCTTAATCGATTACCAGAGGTTGTAATTGATTACATAGTTCAAAATCGTTTTATACATCTTCCTGATTTAATCGATTACCAAAGGTTGTAATCGATTACACAGTGTTTTCATAATTGAGCAACTGTCTGGTGTAATCGATTACACGTCGGAATAATCGATTATTTTGTTCGTTAATCATACCCAGAAAATTGATGAACAACTTAATCGATTACAGTCTTGAATTAATCGATTATATAAGCAAAATAATCGATTACAATAGCGCATTTAATCGATTACCAACGGTTAGAAAAGTTTATTATAAATAGAACCTTTGCTCAGCTGTTTTTCTAACTTGACCAATTCGTATTCTGAGCATTCCAAGGCTTTCTAAACATTCTTTTCATGATTCTCTGGGTTCATAGAGTTCTTGCTTTCACAAAACATTCATGGGTTGTTAATTGATTTCAAAAGCAAGAAGTTTCTTTTCAAAGCTTAAGGGAAGTAATGTTCTGAATTTGTTTTCAACTTTCAACCTGGTTTAATCATTCATATGTACATCATTCATTGGATCATCAGGTGACTTCTTTCCTTAAACTTTGAAGTTGTATCTCTTTTGTAAATTCTGTACTTGGCTGTCTATTGTAATTGGGTTCTTGCTTGTAACTAGAGAAGGGGTTCTCTAGGTGGAAGAACTGAGTAGTGTTCTCAGGTTCTTGTCTCTTAGAATCTAATAGGGTTTTAGATTTCTATACTTTATCTAGGGTTGATAAAGGGAGACATTGTTATTCATTGTAAGAATTGAAAATTATAATAGTAGAACTCTAACCTAGTGTTGGTTGGAAGAAAACTGGATGTAGCTTCATAGTGTTTGAAGTGAACCAGTATAAATCTTTGTGTGTTGATTGTTTTCTCTATATTTGTTATATCTTGTTATTCTTGATTGTGTTTTTTTGTTATCAACCAATTTGTTAAGCTATTGCATACACTGAAGTGAGTATTAGATTAAATAGAGATTCTTGGCTTCAAAAGTGATAAAGATCCAAAAGGGAAAAAACTCTGATTTGTTCAAGAAATTTTTTTAAATTACCAAGCCTAACCAATTCACCCTCCCTCTTGGTAAAGTGTGAAGTGTTCTCATATTTTACAAATTTACCATAAAATTTTTGGGCTGATGAAGTGAGCACAGTTTGCTATATTATAAATAGATTGGGCATAAGGCCCATCTTAAAGAAAACTTCTTATGAACTTTACAAAGGTATAAAACCAAACATTTCAAACCTTAGAGTTTTTGGCTGTAAATGTTTTGTTTTGAACAATGGAAAGGAATTTCTTGGCAAATTTGATGCAAAAGTTGATGAAGCAATCTTCGTTGGATATTCAATGCAAAGTAAAGCATATAGAGTTTTCAACAAAAGAACCTTATGCATGGAAGAATTTATACATGTTATCTGTGATGAATCTAACTCTTCAAAAGAGGAAAAAAGTTGTGAAAATGATGCAGGACTATTGGAAGAAAATGTCACTACCAATGAAACTGATGAGAGGAAAAATGATGAATCAAATGAAGAAGTTGACCCATCAACTCCTACTCAAAGGTCAAAAGACTGTAGAAATACAAGAGATCTCTCCTTAGATAACATTATTGGTGAAATATCTAAGGGAGTATCCACTAGATCATCTCTTAGAAACTTATGTTGTGATATGGCCTTTGTATCTCAAATTAAACCCAAAAATATTGAACATCCATTACTTGATGAACACCGGATGTTTGCTATGCATGACGAACTAAACCAGTTAAAGAGAAATGAAGTATGAGAACTTGTTCCTAGACCTCCTTCTCATAAGCAAATAGGCACCAAGTGAGTTTTCAGAAACAAACTTAATGAGAGTGGCATCATAGTTAGAAATAAGGCCAGATTGGTTGCAAAAGGGTTACAACCAAGAAGGCATTGATTATGAAGAAACCTATGCCCCTGTTGCTAGGTTGGAAGCCATAAGGTTGCTGCTTGCATTTGCATATTTGATGGACTTCAAATTATTTCAAATGGATGTAAAAAGTGCCTTTTTAAATGGTTAGATAGAGGAGGGAATTTATGTTAATCAACCTCCTGGTTTTGTAGACTTCAAACGTCCAAATCATGTCTTCAAACTTAAGAAATCCCTCTATGGCTTAAAACAAGCACCTAGGTGAAAACAATAGGAATACCCACAATAATCAAGAGGGGGGGTGAATTGGTTTAAACTTGGTCTTTTAAAATTTATTTGTAAAATCAGAGTTAAAAGATCTTAATCACAATTGAACCAAGAATACTTCAAATCAATCAAACCACCAGCCCAAGAAATCAATTGCTTAAAATAGATTTTGTTGAGTAATGAGAATAACACCAAGAACTAATGATCAAGATAATAAGAGATTAAGGAATAGAAAACCAACACAAGAATTTATACTGGTTCACTTCTCAAGAGAAGCTACATCCAGTTTCTTCTAATCAACACTAGATTAGAGTTTCACTATTATCAATTTTTATTTCTTACAAGCTTTACAACAATCACCCTTTATCAAGCCTAGATAAAGAATAGAAATCTAAAACACTATTAGACTCCTAGTGATCAAGACATAGAGAGCCCTTCTCTACTCTTTCCCTCTAGAGAAACCTACTCTAGAAAAAACCTCAAGAACCCTTTACAATAGTTACAAATAACCAAGAATTCAAAAATGAATTTACAATAAGAATTAATGGAGAAAGATAACCTGATGATCCAATGAATATGAATGAATATGAGTTACCAATAAGAGTTGAATGAAGAAATCAATTTCAGAACTTTCTCTCCAAAAGCTTCTTTGAAAATCTTGCCTAATAAATCTTTCAATACACCATAAGAAGGGTTGTATATGCTCATAGAATTCGAAGTATTCAAGTTAAAAGATCAATATTTATAACAGATTTTTATAATAGAATGTAATTGATTAAAATAGCATATGTAATCGATTAAAGTGCCAAATAATCGATTAAAATGTTCATAGCTTATTCTGGGTTTTATAACGAACAAAGTAATCAATTAATCCGAGTTGTAATCGATTAAAGCATACAGGTCTAGTTGTAAACCAAGCTTATGTAATCGATTACATGTTGTGGTAATTGATTAAAGAAGATGAACACAATTCCAGAATATACTTATGTAATCGGTTACAAAATATGGTAATCGATTAAGTCAGTCAAGTACATAAAAAATTGAACTTCAATAATTGTTTACGATATCATGGTAATCGATTAAAATAGGAAGACATGATTATCTTTTTGTTCTAAATAATTGATTACGAGAAGGCTGTAATCGATTAAAATGTTCTTAATGGCTTTTCCATAATCAAAACAGAAGATTGTAATCGATTAATTCATTATGTAATCAATTAAAGCATTAAGATTTCATTTTTCCAAAAACTTAACCATGAGAATTTCATTTCTTTAGAAATCATGAATATCTTTAATGCTTTAATGAAATCATGTATGCAAGTTAATGACCATGTTCAAGCAATGCAAGGATCATAAGATTTGCCTCTCATACACTTGAACAAATTACAACTTCCTTGGCATGTGAAAAGCTCAAAACTTTCTTTTAAGCACAAGCTTCTTCTTTAGCTTCTTCTTCTTGCTACTCCCCCTATATCCAACAATTTCCCCCTTTTTGGCTATGAACATGCCAAATATTGATTGAACATTTGTTTAGCTTTTTAGTGCTTTTGAGGGATGAATGATAGGAGTCTCAAACTTGTTAACCTGAAATGAAATCAGCCTCTTTGCCAAGAAAAAGTGTTAAGAATGATGCTTGCATAAACATTAATCATTTTCTTTCATTTATTTTTGCTCCCCCTGACTTAAGTAATCTCATTAATCATTTTCTTTGCAAAAACAGAGCAAAACAGAACAACTTCCCCTTTAGTTATCAATCAATTTAAACAATTAAATCTTATTCATGTTTTTGCATTCATGTTTTCACAAAAGCAAAAGTTTCATAAAAAGATTTTCTGAAACTCAAGGTTTTCATGAGTGCATAAAAAGCTAAGTGTTCCATGTTTCATGTTTTGAGAAAAATGTTTTCTCATTGGTTTAATCGATTACCAGCAAGTGGTAATCTATTACTTGAAAACAAAGAACATTTTAATCGATTACGAGATTATGGTAATCAATTACACTGGGCAGGAGTAGTAGTGGCTAGAACAGGAGTAGAAGAAACAGTAGCAGGTGCCACCACTGGAGCCAGAGCTCAGACAGTGGATGGTGAAACACCCGAACTGGGAAGAAGCCCAGCAGCCTCCCTTATTGCACGCAGGCTGCAAGAGGCTCATGACTTCTTATGACCAGACTTCCCAGCACCATCATCTCTTTTCCTCTTAGTCAAAACAGAGGGGGAGGTGTTGGGCAAAGCAGTAGGAACATCAAAAAGGCCCACCCCAGCATTGGGTCGACCTTCATCTTTAGTTTGAGGATTGACAATAACAGGTGACCCTCTATGGTAAATTGCCCATTATATCTGTAAAGCACGCTAAAAATCATAAGTGTCAAGTCAGGTCAAAATAAATACAAAGAAAAACAAGGAAGACAAGAGAAGAATAAAGCAAAAAGGTGTACTGTCTAATGCAGCAAAGGGATCATCCGCCAACAGCAAGGACAAGATAGCTCGCGCATCTAGAGAAGCCGACAACTGCTCCATGATCGCCTTGCCCCCCACCCCATCACCAAGGTCAACAAGTCTTCATCAAATGACTTGAACCTAGTGGGGTCGGACTGCCAGTAGAACGGGAAACAAGGCTCCCTATCCTGGTTACACATCAGCGACAACCCGTCTACCACGACACCACTATCACGTACCTTGAAGAAACGGTCCTTAAAGTGATGGAAGATGTTGGAATCAAACTCAAATAGTTTCTTGGATACACTGTTTAAGGATACCAAACCAATCTTCCCCGTTAACTTTACATGGAAAGAGAACAAGAAAATCGACACTGGGTCGGATGTTGAAAAAGGGGCAAAGAATGTCAAACGCCATCACCACTGCCTAACTATTAGGGTGAAGTTGGGAAGGCGCCATGTTCAAGAATTCTAGAAAAGCACACTAGACGGGAGAAAAGAATAAGCACACCCAATAACTTAAAAAAGCACAAGTACATGAAAAAGAAGGGCGGAGCACCTCGTGCCGCTCTCAAGAATGGAAGTTCATCACTCTCGTAAGCTTCAACAATGATCTTGCGAGAGTATTTCGAAGCTGTCAATCACAGTTGATGGCATATGGCATTTACGTACGCTGCAAAAGTGAGAGACGACTTGTATTTTAGAACGCATCCCTCACCCTTTCATAGCCAGGAACAGCAAGGGTGGATGAGGCCATCCAATACTATGGTTACGTCCCACGCGGGGAGAAGCCCGAGCGCTTCCACCATCACTCTTTTTCATTCCTCTTGAAATAGTCAGAGGAAGAATGGTGGTGGGAGGCATGGGTTCCCAGGCCAGCAGAAGGCCTCACATTGTGATGAAGGCCAAAAATACCTTCTCCGATACGACTAGAGTCTGCATTCCTTTCCGAGGAAGAGGACTCATCATCAGGAGTTTCACGGTGACTCTCCTCCTCTGAGGAGTCACCCATAAAGATGACCTCGCGCATAAAGGGTTGCTTCATGGAACCCCCTGAATCGCTATATCCCAAACCCAAAGCAGCATCAGAAATGGGGGACACAAACATGGTTGAAGAAAGACAAAATACCTTGAACAGAGAAAGAGGAAGCAAGAATGAAACCAAGAAAGCAAAAAAGGTTTTGGAATGAAGGATCGTCAGGAATACAAGAAGGCAAGTATGGCGGTGACAAAAAATGTCAAACGTCTACTTAATTTAAATGCAGGCGTAACTTTTCAATTACTTGTGAGATTTGAAATGGCTCATTTGCAATTCGCGCCACGATCAAACTCCACTCACCCACTACCGCACTTCTCTAGTATCTGCCCACTTCCTGAGTGACACATATGCACGAGTACGGCGCGTGTACTGCACACACCTGGGGTAAAAGACAAGCATAACGCTCGCTTTCAATACATTCTGCAACGGTCAGATAAAGGCAAAATGTCTAACCTGGATACCTTACTTGCCTAACATGTTCGACCTCGACTACAGAACAAAGCATGTCCTCCCTAGACAATTCAACAATGACCGCCCATACAACACATGTCTAGGCTAAGGGGGCTCGACAAGTTTCACACTTATATTTCTTATTTGTCAAGGTTATCACCATTGACACCGGACAACACTTGTCCACACTCGAGGGCTTCATGAGCTCGCCACTTTCTTATTTGTCAAGGTTATCACCATTGATACCGGATAACACTTGTCCACACTCGAGGGCTCCACGAGCTCGCCAATTATTATTTGTCCAGGTTACTAGCCTTAACACCAGACAATCCTCGTCAACCCATAACGCCCTTACAACCTCTTTTACCCGCAAGTTGGCTCAGAGGCCGAGGGGCTTATATACTGCACAAAATATGGGAAATGCATATGGCCACTTATGTGAGACCTTCTGTACACGTGTCTACCTTCCATGTTAACCCTGCTATAGGAGCACAGACGTCCACCCTAAGCAGTCGGGCCATTCAGGCCATCAGCTTATCTATTACGTGTTATTATTCAAATAATACACCCAATTATCTTCAAAGGATTATCTATAAGCATCAGATTATCTACAAGCTGTTACTTATCTACTAAGTAACACATTGTCAACAAGGTACAAATTATCTACAATTTGAATTATAAACAACCTAAAATTATCTGTAAACCTTATCTAGAGGTTAATTATCTACCAAAGGCCCAAGGCCCACACTCATCCTATAAATACAGGTTCCATCTAACCTTTCCATACTACACTTGATTCTTATTCAAAATACACTTTCTTTCAGCCATACACAACACACTCACTCATATTCCGAGATTCCTCACACTTGGATGTCCACTTTCATATTCTCTTTATATGCTTTATTGTCATATAATTGATGTACTTACTTAAGCGTTAGAGTCATTTCCTTTGTTTTGCAGGTCTCCCTCCTCAACAAGGTTGACTCATCATCTGACATGCAAAGTTTGGAATCCACCTGAACCATGTCTGCCCTTGTGCGTGAAAATTCCAGATTTTGGTCAGAACAATATGAAATAATGATATAAGACCTACCAAATGACAATATTAACTTAGTTAGATTGGGTTACAGTCATTTATGTTCACATTAAGTGTTGTTTTGCTTATTGTTAGTATTTCCTCGCGAACATGAAATCAAAAAGTGACATTTTCTACCCTCCTGCATGCAAAAATTATCTCAATAGTTTCTGGCATTGAAAGGAGACCTCTAGTCATCTCAACACTTTCCATCATTTTATGTGATAAATTCATGCCTAAAAAGGCGTGGGGAATGCACAATTAATCTTCACACTCTTATGGAATATGGAGTTTGAGATTGGGGTTGATTCATTGGCCTGAGACATTTGCTGGGGAAGAGTTACTATCCACCAATCTTGCAGTGTCTTTGTTAAGTAGTCTATAGATCGAGCTTAAGAACTCTAGACAGTGGGCTTCACCATCTGATCACTCTCAAGTAACTTGAAATTGACTTTTGTGACGAACTTCGATCCTTGTCAAATAAGTTTCTACCTTTCTCCTTGGATTCTCTTAGCATTTAGGAATGCCCTTTATTAACACCTAAACTCTTAGAAATAGCCTTGATAAATCACACTCGCGTAGATATTAATGGCAATATAATTTCAACTCATGCATGTTAAAAATGCTATTATTAGGTAAACTCAAATGGACCTTATCACTTTTAATTCATCATCCATACTACTGTCATTTTGGTATGGCAAGTGTCCTAACGAACGACAAAAAGTATGTTAAAAAAATAGAAGCGTCACTGTCATATAATTTATTTTGGAAAACTAAAAAACCTTTAATAGAAAATATTCTCGAATCAAGATTTCAGGTTCCAAAATTAATTATGTATAAAAAAAAGGTGGTGTTAGTGTTCTTACCAAAATTTGGAATGACCACGCACAAGGATGGACATGGTCTAGGTGGGTTCCAGACTCTGCATGTCGGACGATGAGTCAACCTTGTTGAGGAAGGAGACCTGCAAAAATAAGGAAAGAATTCTAACGCTCAAGTAAGTACATCAATTATATGACAATAAAACATATAAAGAGAATGTGATAGTGGACATTCGAGTGTGAGAATTCTTGGAATATAAATGAGTGTTTTGTGAATGGCTGAAAAAAGTGTGTAACTCATGTAGAATGTGTGTGGAAAGGTTAGATGGAACCTATATTTATAGGATGAGCGTGAATCTTGGGCCTTTGTAGATAATAAGCTGTAGATAAGGTTTACAGATAATTGTAAGAAGTATATAATTCAAATTATAGATAATTTGTACCTTGTTAATAATTTGCTACCTAGCAGATAAGTAACAACTTGTAGATAATAGCTAGTAGATAATTTGATGCTTATAGATAATATGTTAAAGATAATTGTGTGTATTATTTGAAAATTAGCATGTAATAAATAAGTTGATGGCCTGAATGGCCTGACGTGGAGGGTGGACACGTGTACAGAAGGTCCCACGTAAGTGGCCATGTGTATTTTTCCTCTTTTGTGCAGTACATAATCCCCCCAGCTTTTGAGCTAGCTTGTGGGCGAAAGAAGTTGTAAGAGCATTATGGGTTAACAAGGATTGTCTGGTGTCAAGACTAGTAACCTAAACAAATAAAAGAATGGCAAGCTCTTGAAGCCCCCAAGCGTGGACAAGTGTTGTCCGATGACGATGGTGATAACCTCGACAAATGAAAGACTGGCGGGCTCATGAAGCCCCCGAGTGTGAACAAGTGTTTTCCAGTATCAATGTTGATAACCCAAACAAACAAGAAATGTAAGTGTGGAACTTGTCAAGCCCCTTTACCCTGGACGTGTGTTGTCCGAGCTGTCAGTGTTGAATTGTCCAGGTAGGACATGCTTTGTTCAATAGACGAGGTTGGACATGTTAGGCAAGTAAGGTATCTAGGTTAGACATTTTGCCTTCATCTGACTGTTGCAGAATGTATTGAAAACGAGCGTTACGCTTGTCTTTTACCTTAGGTGTGTGCATCACATACGTCGTACTCGTGCATACGTGTCACTCAGGCAGTGGGTTAGTGGAGTCTGATCCTGGTGCGGATTTCAAAGGAGTCATTTCAAATCCTACGAGTAACTTAAAAGTGTCGCCTCTATTTAAATGGAGTAAACGTTTGAAATTTTCTGTCACTGCCATACTTGCCTTCTTGCGTTCCTGACTCTCCTTCCTTCAAGAACCTCCTTTGCTTTCTTGGTTTCTTTCTTGCTTCCTCTTTCTCTGTTCAAGGTATTTTTTTCTTGCTTCAACCATATTTGTGTCCCTCATTTTCGATTCTGCTTTGGGTTTGGGTGGTAGCGATTTAGGGGATCCATCAAGCAGCCCTTTATACGCGAGGGCATCTCTGTGGTGATTCCTCAAAGGAGGAGAGTCACCGTGAAACTCCTAACGATGAGTCATCTTCCTCGGGAAGGAATGCAAACTCTCGTTGTATTGGAGAGGGTACCTCAAGCCTTCGTTAGAGGGAAAGGCATTATATTGCCCCTTGGGATGAGGAATCCATGCCCCTCACCACCATTCTTCCTCTGATTGTTTCGAGAGGAACGAAAAAGAGTGGTGGCTGAAGCGCTCGGGCTTCTCCCCACGTGCAATGCAATCTAGTGTTGAGTCATCATCATCCACCCATGTCGTTCTTGGCTATGAATGGGTGAGGGATGATGTTATGAAATACAAATCTTCTCACTTCTGCAATGTACGGGAATGTCATGTGTCATCAATTATGGTTGACGGCTCTTAAATACTCTCGTAACATTTTTGTTGAAGCTTGCGAGAGTGATGAATTTCCCTTCTTGAGGCTGACACGAGGTACTCCGCCCTTCTTTTCCATGTACTGGTGCCTCTTTGAGGTACTGGGTTTGCTCTTTCATTTCTCTCCCTTCCAGTGTTCTTTGCTGGAATTCTTGAACGTTGTACCCTCACAACTTTACCCCAATAGTTGGGTAGTGGTTAGGGCATTTGAAATTCTTTGCCCCTTCTTCAACATCCGACCAAGTGTGCCGATTTTTTCTGATGAAGCCGACGAGGAAGATTGGTTGGGTATCCTTGAACAGTGTGTCCAAGAAACTGTTCGAGTTTGATTCCAACATCTTCCATTGCTTTAAGGATTGTTCTTTAAGGTATGTGATAATGGTGTCGTGGTAGACCGGCTGCCACTAATCTTAAACAGGATGGCGGTCCTTGCTTCTCATTTTACTAGCAGTCTAACCCCACTAGGTTCAAGTCATTTGATGAAGCCTTGTTGACCTTGGTGGAAAGGGGGGACAAGCCCATCTTGGAGCAGCTGTCAGCTTCTCTACATGCACGAGCTATCTTGTCCTTGTCATTGGCAGATGATCTCTTTGCTACTTTAGACGGTACTGAAAATGATAGGAATACTTCAATACAACCAAGAGGGGGGGTGAATTGGTTGAACCTTGGTATTTAAAAATTTTATAATCAGAGTTTTCACAGGATCTTTATCACTTTAAAAATTGTTTTGAAACCAACAGTCTTATATTCAATCAATTTCCTCTGTCAAGAAAGTCAATAGACAATTGAAATCTTTCTGTGCAAATAATTTGATTCACAAACCAAAGCAATAAGGAGATGAAGAGAATAGAATAAAGTCAGCCACAATTTTATACTGGTTCACTTGTGCTTTTTCTATCTAATTTGCACCCTGCAAAATCAGAATCAGAATAACCAATAATATTGATAGAAGCACCTTTTGGATACCAAAGACCAACTTTAGGTGTAGCTTTGATATATTTGAGGATCCTTTTTACAGCAGTAAGATGAGACTCTTTGGGATTTGCTTGATATCTTGCACATAAGCAAACACTGAGCATTATATCAAGTCTATTAGCTGTCAAGTAAAGCAAAGATCCAATTATCCCTCTATACTTAGACTCATCAACTTTCTTTCCACTTTCATCTGAATCAAGATATGTTGATGTAGCCATGGGAGTTGCAGCATCCTTGCTTTTCTCCATCTCAAATTTCTTGATAATTTCAAGACAATACTTGGATTGATTGAGAAAGGTTCCATTCTTCAATTGCTTTACTTGAAGTCCAAGGAAAAATGTTAGTTCACCCATCATTGACATCTCAAATTCTTTCTGCATAGCTGAAGAAAAATTCTTACACAACAAGTGATTAGTAGAACCAAAAATTATATCATCCACATAAATTTGAACCAATAGGAAATCATTACCATGCCTTTTGATAAACAAGGTTTTATCAACATTGCCCCTTGTGAAAGATTGTTCAAGCAAAAATTTGCTTAACCTTTCATACCATTGTCTAGGAGCTTGTTTCAAACCATAAAGTGCCTTTTTCAGTTTATAAACATAGTTTGGATGTTTGAAATCAGTAAAACCAGGAGGTTGTTCAACATATATGTCATCCTCAATGTATCCATTCAAAAATGCACTTTTAACATCCATTTGAAAAAGTTTGAAATTCATGAGACATGCATATGCAAGTAATAACCTGATTGCTTCCAATCTTGCAACTGGAGCAAAAGTTTCCTCATAGTCTATACCTTCCTCTTGATTATAGCCTTTAGCAACCAATCTAGCTTTATTTCTTACTATGATTCCACTTTCATCAAGTTTATTTCTGAAAACATATTTTGTGCCAATGGGTTTAAGAGAAGATGGTCTAGGAACAAGTTCCCAAACTTCATTCCTCTTAAACTGATTAAGCTCATCATGCATTGCATGCATCCAATGTTCATCATTCAAGGCTTGATCAATATTCTTAGGTTCAATTTGAGAAACAAAAGCCATATCACAACATAGGTTCTTTAATGAGGATCTAGTAGATACTCCCTTTGAAACTTCACCTATGATGTTATCAAGTGATAAATCTCTTGTTGTTCTCCAATCTTTAGGCACTTGAACAGGAGTTGTGGGTTTTGCTTCAGCACTTGGTTCTTCATCTTTGGTTGAGGATT
>PYAF01005901.1:1673762-1689827 GCA_007407185.1 Glycine tomentella
GATAAAATAATCGATTAATCTGATACGTAATCGATTACATTGTTCTTGAAAATATTTTCAGAATATGCAAAGAACAATATAATCGATTCTTCTCTTTAGATAATCGATTAAACTAGTAGGAAACTTATTTTTCCAAAAAAATTTTGATTTGATTTAAAAACTTAAGCAATTTTATCAAAGCCTTGTGAACTCTATTTCTTAAATACATAGACTCAATGAATGATGTGAATGCAATGCACTTGGATCACCAGAAATGCTTTCTTCCTTTTATATTCAATCACAAATTAATCTTCAAGGCTTCATGGCATGTTGAAAGTTCAAAACCTTCCTTCTTGAATCAATTTATGATTTGTGCTTCAAGTAGCTCCCCCTTAATTCAACAGGTACACCCTTCTGCCTTATTCTTCTCTTTTCTTCCTTGTTTTCTTTAGTATTCATTTTGACTTGACTTGACACATGATTTTTTGGTGTGCTTTGCAGGTATAATGGGTAATTTCCCATGTCGTTAAGAACGCTGACTCTGATAGTGGTGTCATGCCACCTGCTTCTGTCAATCCTTTGACTGGAGATGAGGGTCGATCCAATGCTGGGGTTGGCCCTGATGATTTTGTTGTTGCTTTCCCTGGACCTCCCCCTCTGTTTTGGCTAAAAAGAAAAGGGATGATGGTGCTGGGTCGTCTGGTCGTAAGAAGTCACAAGCCCCTCACAACCTGCGTGCAATTGGGGAGGTTGTTGGGCTTCTTCCCAATTTGGGTGTTTCACCATCTACTATCCGAGCTTCAGCTCTAGTGGTGGCGCTTGTTACCGTTGCTCCTACTCTTGTTCCGGCCACTACTACTTATGCTCTAGTGGTGGCCCCTGGTATTATTCTGAACTTTCCTCCTCCTCCGCCTACTTCTGCCAATGTTGCTACACCTACAGTTCCTACATCTCCTACTCCACCAGCTCCAGCTATGCCTCTATCTGCCCTGCCTTCTTCTTCTTCTCGCCCCATCACCTCCTTATGCCTCAAAGGAGATTAACTCTCTGTAGAGCGTAGGGCATGTGCTTGAATGAAGGACTCCAGCCCCATTTGGCAAAAATCTAATATGGTCGGTTGGTCCTCAACGTTCTATAGATTCTACAAAGTTATTTCTCCAGAGGAGTTTGGCGATCTTGGAAGAGAACGGGCGATCTTGTCTAACCTATGTGGTTTAGTCTTCATTGCTACTTCTCGTTTGTGTCCAACTTGTCTGACTTCATTCCAGAATTTGGACATCTCTTCCATCTGAATGTATCCTTTAGCTCATTCGCGTATTTCATCCATGCTAGTCGGTGGTTTCTTGCACAGACCGGCCACAAACAAACTAAGACGTAAGGCCAGCATCATAGAGTGAAATGCTACCTCGAGGTTGAGATTTAAGATTTGGATAGCTATCGTCTGAATCGTTCCATAAAACTCTGAAGTGGCTCATCATCTGCTTGTTGCAGACTAGCTAGTGCAGCAGAAGTTAGTCTATGAGTCTGGCTAAACACATGTTGTGTACTAAATCTCTCAAGAAGAGTGTCAAAACTGTCGATGGATCTCTGAGGGAGTCCAAAGTACCATGTCAGTGCTTCTCCCTTGAGAGAAGTTAGAAACACTCAACATAATACAACGTTGTTATTGGTTTACAAGTTGGCCTGAGTGAGGAAGGAACCCAGATGCTCATCAAGATCGGTGTTGCCATCGTACATCTCTAGGTGGAGAGATTTCCAGCCTGAGGGTAGATCTACTTTCATAATGTGATCGATGAATGGATGTCATTTTGTTGTCCATCCATCTGGACGATATATCTACGCTAAGTTGGGACTGCCCTAAGGGTTGACAGTCTGTTAGGGGTGTGACTCCCCTTAGGTATGTTCATTCCCTGTGATAGGTTAATGTTCATCTCCTTGGGGACGTCTCACTCTTGCCTCTAGTTGATCATGCTCAGCCTTCAGCCTTCGGATTTCTTCTACATGTCTTCGCTCCATCTTCGCCGGTGCGGTTTTGGAGTTGTTGGACAGTGTCTGTGTTGGTTATGGTTGTTTGAGGAGGGTTGGAAGTGTCAACAGGAGTATGATGCCTCAGGTTGGAGCGTGTGCTGACCATCCGTGAGATGACAATGATAGTGATATGATGAAGGATACGAGGCCGCAAGGTAAGTTTTACTGCGGCCCCATGGTGGGCGCCAAATGTTCTTACCAAAATCTGAAATTGCCACGCACAAGGATGGATGTGGTTTAGGTGGGTTCTAGACTCTGCAGGTCTGACGATGAGTCAACCTTGTTGAGGAAGGGGACCTGCAAAACAATCGAAAGGACTCCAATGCTTAAGTAAGTACATTAATTATATTACAGTAAAACATATAAAGAGAATGTGAGAGTGGACATTCAAGTGTGATCATTCTCGGAATATAAATGGGTGTGTCGTGAATGTCTGAAAAAAGTGTCTAACTCATGTAGAATGTGTGTGGAAAGGTTAGATGGAACCTATATTTATAGGATGAGTGTGGGTCTTGGGCCTTTGTAGATAATTAACCTGTAGATAAGGTTTACAAATAATTCCAGGCATTATATAATTCAAATTATAGATAATTTGTACCTTGTTGATAATCTGTTACCTAGTAGATAAGTAATAACTTGTAGATAATGACTTGTAGATAATCTGATGCTTATAAATAATCCTTTAAAGATAATTGTGTGTATTATTTGAATAATAGCATGTAATAAATAAGCCGATGACCTGAATGGCCCAGCTGCTGACGTGGAGGGTGGACACATGTACATAAGGTCTCACGTAAGTGGTCACGTGTATTTTTCCTATTTTGTGTAGTATAGTTAGTATCCTATGACATTCTTTTATTTATTATTATTTATAATAAAATAATGTTTATTATTAAAAAGAAGTTTGACATTATGAAAAATAGATTATTATTGCATTTTATATCTTTTCAATCTTTTTTTTTTATCTTTTTAGCTCAACAAGAATAGCTCCTTACTCCTATGTATCTCTGGCTACAATGAAAAATCAAAGTCAAATAATTCTTTCATAAAAAAAAAATTGCGCATTGATATTTTTTAATCCTTTTTATTGTTTGAAATTTATTTTATTTTAAAAAGTTCTGTTGACAATCAAATCTGTCGTGCATACAAAGTGATTATCAATAACTTTCACAATAACCAATAGAAGTGAATCCAAAGTATTGTAAAAACTTATTGTATTTTTAGTTTTTAACCTTTTTCAATTTCAAATTTAAAAGATTTTTACCATAATCAAATTGAAAGTGTATTTAAGGTGATTATCACTGAACCTTTGTAGCTTTTGTAAATTAGAAGTGCATAAAAAGTAGTCACTACTTAAGCTTTAATTTATTATTATTATTATTAAAATAAGAACTCATACACAAAAGCTTCTTACGTTAGTGCACCAGGACATGTTTGATATATTCATACTACCTATACTAAAACACATTGAAATAATAACAAAAATAAATAAATAAACACAAATAATGAAAAATAACTACGTGCAAGCATAAGAAGAAGAAAAAAAGCAAATGCAAGTAACAAAAAGAACAAGTATATATGCATATACATGGCAAGACATTATGAACATTGCATTGGGCATTCAATCTACGTCATAACAATATATAGCATAATAAAGACAAAAACAAGGAAAGAAACGGGTAGCACCGCAAGGCCATCTCAGCTCGGGACGACGTGGGTCAAGTTTTTTGACGAGTCAAATCCGGTGTAAGCAAATCAGTAGTAGCCATGCATGTAGCTTAGGACGTACACATGGGCTGCTGGTTCAAACATGGTGGCTTAAAGGCAAGTGTTGCCATGGCTTTTATGTTGTGCTCAAGGAGAGGCTGTTGCAGATGGAACTGATATTGTTGCTTGACAGTTAGTTACCAGTTTGTGGTTGTTGGGCTTGCTAAGTTAATGTGTACATGGCACTACTAGAAAATACGCTTTTAACATTGGCTATTTTGGTCTTTCCATATCGATTTTTGTCCAATGTTGAAACCACCGACGTTAAAAGTCTGAACGTTAACATCGATTTTCATAAACCGATGTTAACAAAAGTGTACAACATCGGTTTTTCTAAAAACCAATATTGTGTCATGTGCTCAGCAACATCGGTTTTCTATAAAACCGATGTTGTTACATGACAGCAACATCGATTTTTACTGAAAACCGATGTTGTTACATAAATTAACATCGATTTTTACTGAAAACCGATGTTGTTTTTTTGTTTTTTTAATATACTATCTATTTTATTAATTTAACCCAATTTTAACCTGCAAATGAAAAAACAGACATCCTGACAGTTTCATATTTCAGTACAACTAACATCATATGTGAATAATGTTGGATATAGGGGGAGCAACAAGAAGAATGAAGCTTTTGACTTAGAAGAATGTTTTGAGCTTTTCACATGTCTTGAAGATTGAAATCTAAAATGAAGTGTATGAGAAGCCAGTCTGTTGATCCTTGCATTTGCATGCATATAATCATTTATATGCTTAAGTGTTTTCATCAAAGAATCAAAGCTATTTTGAAAAAGAAGTATATTATAAATGTTTTTGGAAAAATGCAATTATTCTGTTTTAATCGATTACACAACAGTATAATCGATTATTTGCTTAAGTTTTAAATCTCGAAAAGTATTGAAGAATATTTTAATCGATTACCCAACATTTGTAATCGATTACATAGTGTAAGACAAAAGTAATGCATTGCTGCTTTAATCGATTACCATATATAGTAATCGATTACACAAGCTATCTTGAAAATCATGTTTCACTAATTTAATCAATTACCATACATTATAATCGATTACATGGACTTGTTTCTTAAGGAACCTTCACTGCTTTAATCGATTACCAAATATTGTAATCAATTACTGATAAGTGCCCTAATTCAATTAAATTCAAGTTTCAAATGCAGGCACTTATCTTTTGAATTCAATAACTTTGCTTATAAACTTGTCCTAAACCTAGTTAAATTATATTTATTACTTGTATGAATGTAGTTTTTATATGTTGGAAGATTAATCCAATCATGTTTTGTATTTTGATAGATTCCATGGATTTTCGAGGCTTTCAAATAATCATAGCAAACCTGGGAGGTGCAGAAAGCAAATCAGGCCCACAAATGACTCATAATAGCAAAACTGGGGGTGCAGAAAGCAAATCAGACAAAAAGAAGCTTCTGGAGGTACTTTAACTCGCCCAGGCGAGTGAATATAGTGTATTTTGGTCGCCTGGGCGAGTTAAAGCTGCAAATGGGCCTTCAAGTGGCCAAGTGGACGTGCAACTTGCTTCATCAAGTGGGCCTAACTCGCCCAAGCGACCAAACAAAGGCAAAATGGGTCGCTTGTGCGACCAAACTCGACCAGGCCACCCCCTATAAATACCCAAGCACCCCCAAGGCCAAAATCACTTCTTTTAAATCCCATTTCTTCATTCCTTTGCTTCTCAAAGCTTTTTCTTTAGTTTAGGTTCTTAAATATTAGTATTAGGTAGGTTTGGAAAGTGAGAGGAGTGAGATTTAGTGTGGAGACTCTGCCGGAAAAAAGCGGTGATGGGGCCCTTCATCAATTCTTCTCTTAATATGTTTGGTTAGCTTCTCTTATGGATTGGATGTAATCTTCTACTTTTAAGTATCTCTTTTAATATTTATTTATGCATAAGTCTTTTCTATTTATTATTGGTAATTTTATTCCGTGCTTAATGCTTGATCCTACTTGATCACTAGTATCACGAACTTAAACCCGAAGTGAGACTGGAAAGTAATCTTAGGGTTTGAATTGAATGAAATTAATCGTTACGTTACGTTGCTAGAAATAGGGCATAATGTTTCGATTGCATAAAAGCACGCGATTATAGTTCTTAACGCTGGGGTAATTTACTTAAATATGCGAGGGATCGATATTCGGTAAACTATCCTTAGAACTTGGATGCGAGGAATCGATTTGAGGTTAATTAATGTGTGCATCAGTAATAATAGAAAATGATTTATACATGGTAATATTAATTGGATACCGAGGTATGAATGATGAAATCCAATCCTACGTTTTTAACTTAATTAAAATCGTTTTATTAGCTTCCGTAATCTTTCGTAATTTTTCTTTATTTCCATAAAACCATCAAAACTTCGACTATACTCGTTGTACATAACTATTCAATTGTTGAATTCTACTTGGATAAACTGAGTAGCACAAGTCCCTGTGGAGACGAACTTTTATAAATTTTGTAACTTACAACGACAATTGGTACGCTTGCCAAAAGTCTAATAATTACACAAGAGGCTTCAAATATAAAACTTCACTGCTTTAATCGATTACAGCTCGGTTTAATCGATTATTTTGTTCGTTGTTAAACCCAGAATTCAGCCTTGAACACTTTAATCAATTAAGTGATAATTTAATCGATTACATGAGTTGTTTTAATTGATTATTTAGTGCGCGTAATCAATTACAGTCTGTTACAAAAACCTGTTATAAATATGAGTGACGCTTGTCTTGAAACTTAACTTGAATACTTCAAAATTTCTGAATATACACAAGTCTTTTCAAAGTTCTAAAGTGATTTTCTGGGTTAACTAAAGTCTTGTCCGGCACTTTAATCTTCATGGGTTTTGAATGATTTCTTGGGAAAGAATTCTCAAAAAAGTTTTTGGAGAGCATGTTCTAAAATCCTTTTTTTCTCATTCAACTCTGATTGGTAAACCACATGCATTCATATTCATTGGATCAGGTTGTTTCTCTCCATAATCTTTGATTGTAATTTCATTTTTGCAATTTTTGTTATTTGATGTTATTGTAAAGAGTTCCTTGAAGCTTGTTCTAGAGTAGTGTTCTCTAGGGAAGAACAGAGTAGTGTTCTCTTGTTCTTGATCATTAGGAGACTACAGGGTTTTAGATTTCTATTCTTTATCTAGGGTTGATAAAGAGGGATTGTTGTAAAGCTTATAAGAACTGAATTTTATAATAGTGGAACTCTAATCTAGTGTTGATTAGAAGAAACTGGATGTAGCTTCTCTTGAGAAGTGAACCAGTATAAATTGCTTGTGTTGATTTTCTTTATCTCTATCTCTACAAGTCATCTTGTTCATTTGTTCTTGGTGTTATTATCATTACTCAACAAGTTCTATTTTTGAGCTATTAATTTCTTGTGCTGAGTAATTTGATTGATTAAAAGCATTCTTGGTTTAAAAGTGATTAAGATCCTTTGACTCTGATTTCATAAATAATTTTAAAAGACCAAGTTTAAACCAATTCACCCCCCTCTTGGTTATTGTGGGTATTCCTATTATTTTCAAATAATAAGTCAATACATATTAAAATGATTGCCTTTAAGTGATTGTAATTTTAAATTATTTATACAATCGTTTAAAAATCCCTTAATCACCTAATGTTTCATTCCTAACTCTAAGATAAAATGTAGTCCACTGAATCTGAATTGCCTTCAATCTCTCGGGGTTCCCATGGCCTCTGATAAGCAAAATACTATATGACATAATAAAACATAATTTAATAAGTATAAATAAAAACGAGTATAACTACAAATAGTTTTGAATTGAACAATTACCATGTCCCAGTTATCCCTGAAGCCTCCTTGTACTATCGTCGACATCCAATGCATGACATAATAGCCACACTCAGTGCTTCCTTTTTGCTTATTACACTAAATTCAATAACATAGCCAAATTTAAATGGAAATTAGTGTAAATAGTAATAAAAGTTATTTTGAAGGCATAAACCTTTATTCAAATGACTTACTTTCACCGCAATCCACTTAGTAGTAGCCTTTGATTTAGTTCCCTGCGTATTGTGGAATCCCTTTAAAGCACTGCTTAAGAGAAACATGCATGCATATTATAAATTAACATATTCATGTCTTAGAAATAATAAAGTAAATGTGTTACAAATTACAACCTACATGTTAATAATTCCTTTAAGGTAGCTATCAGGCTAATTGTGCAACGAACAGAACCACATGACAATATTGTCCTTAGGACATATAATGACCAGATGCCAATGTGCACTGCATTGGAGAACATTAAGTTATTATACTGCATACATTATTTTAATTCATTTGTACAGTTTTACTTACCTATTCAAGTACATTGCAAGGTAGACATCTTTCTGTGAACTCTGCATCCATTTTTTAAGATAGTCTTCAGATTCAAATTGTGATTGCCCAGATCCTTATATGGACTTTGGCTCAATGAATCCATAGACAAGACAATATCCGATTGCAGACATAACTCACTCATATGCTTATTGTTTTGAAAATAAAGTCAATTATGCATGAATATAAAACAATTAGTAATGTTATGGTAGCTGATGTAAAGTGACTTACAGAATCCACAACTGTAAAATCAAGATGTTCAGATATTGACCACCATAGATTATTTCATAAATATCCTCATGCGTTATGTACAACGGGAAGTCGTCATTATACACCACGAACAAAGTAGGGTCCCACGGCAACTGCATGGGTCTGAGGAAAAGCTAGGGGATGGTCAATGTGATCTGGTACAGGGGATCCTCAACAGGTTCCAGCTTATGTATAGGTTTCGTCGGTCCCTCAGGTCCCTGTTTATCCTACACAGTTAACAAACATAAGTCAATGAACGTCTTCACTTTATATGACACAAATCTTTATTAAATTATAATAAACAAAAAAAAATGAAATACATTTTTCAAAATAAGTTGTACAAGATGTGTTGGCCAAGCAAGGAAGGTGTTAAGGGCCTACCCCACTAACTGAACCTCTTCAATGGTTTCAGAGATGCGAGCATCAGCATCTCGAACTTCCTTAACACCCACCTTGACCTGGTCATTGTCCAGAGGGATGTTGTGCACAGTTGTCGATTCCTCATAAACTATTCCAAGGGCAACCAGGCAGGGAGGATTGTCATCGACATACAACCAACGCTTATCAGATGTACCCGTGTCTGGGTCCTTCCCCGAGGCTTCAACATAACTTTCCTTTGTGCTGACACGGGCACCATAAGGACAAACCTGAACCTACGAAGGCTGTATGAAACCTTGAGACTGCATATAGGACAGCATCAGGCTGAAAGACATCATGAGTTGCTGCAGAAACAATCCTCACCCAAGTGAGTGGAGTGGCTATGGAGATTACTCCAGAAATTTGGCATGAAGTTATTGGGATCTCCTTTGATGGAGAAAGAAGGTTTGATGAAGAAGCAGAGGGTTACAACAAAATGGAAACCTATAGAGGTATGCTCATAGACCCACATGAATTTTAGGCTAAGATTAAGTATTGGACCTATGACACATGAAGATAGGCTCCTACACTATATCATCACCTATATTCTCACTCCAAGATCTACCAACCATGCACAAGCCACAAATGATGATCTCCAAATTGTTTATGGATTAAAGAATGAAATCAAGTTAAATTGAATTCATATTCTTCAAGAGACCATGCAGAAATCCAAGAGATTGATAAATTACCCCTTTCCTTATGCTGTATTAGTTTCAAGATTTATTGATTACTTTCAAGTAGATGTATCCAATGAAGTCATGGATCACACCAATGCTAGCAACAGTCAAATCAAGGAAAAACACCTCACTAAGCTTGGAATGGTGAAGACACCATATGGCTGGCAAATGACAGGTCAACCAATTCCAGTAGCTGTAGAGGAAGGAGAAGAGGGAGATGATGAAGGACATCAAATTGGAGATGTTGGAGAAGAACAAGAAGAAGTTGCACCATCTGAGCCTCAATATTCTCAATTTGAATCTTTAATGATACAAAAGATGGACGATTTATTCTCATTACATCATGAACATAGAGATGAAGTTAATTCTTCATTAGATGAACTTAAGACTAAGGTGAAGAACATGGAATCCAAGATATTTAGGGATGAATCTAGGGATTTAGATTGATCTCTTAGTTCTAGTCTTAGTTTAAATATGTGTTATGTTTTGTGTTTGAATTGTTAAGCTTGGTTTAGTTTTTTTATTTTATGTCTGTTGTAATTGGTTCTTTTACTGATTAATGAAGTACTTTCTATTTCCCCTTCCATTGATATGCTTTAATTTCAATTTTTGAATTTGATATGCCAAATATGGGAAGTAGTAGAATGAGTAGAATGAAATGAAAGTAAAAGAAATAGTATGAAATGTGAGTAGTAGAATGAATGAAAAAGGTTGTTTTAATATTTATTTTGGATTTGAAATTGCTCTAATATTGAAATTGCTATGATATTAAGCATTTGAAATGTTATATTGAACAATGAAATGCTCTAAATATAAATTAGGTAAATGATTATTCAACTCAGGGGGAGTTAGTATAAAAATGCCTAAAGAATATTTGAATGAATGTTTGAATGTTTTTAATGATCAATCAAAGATATGATGATGCTTGATCTTTGCAAAAGCTGAGAAATTTTCAGATCATACATCCCTTCATTGAAGTCAAAGAGTATGTTTCATTAATAAAGTATTTGGCATGCTCAAAATCAAAAAAGGGGAGATTGTTAGAATCAAAGAAGCTGAAGCAAAGGATTCAAAGATGATTGAAGTAAATGAGTTTTGATATTTTACATGTCCAATCAATTTGATGGCATATGTAATTGTGTTTAAGCTTGGTTCATTAGATAAAGCTTTATAATCCTCATTAGCAATTGATAATTCATGCATTCATACATTCATTTGTTAGGAATTAATCAAGTGGTAATTAGTAAACTTATAGAATTTGATAAAGACAATTAGAAATTGTATTAAACATTTCTTCACTGCTTTAATCAATTATTTAGGTGAAATAATCGATTATAGGCGTGTGAATGTTTTTTGGAAAATGCCTTATGAACATTTTAATCGATTACCACTGGCTCGTAATCGATTAAATTAACTTTACACATAATTGAGAACTTCCTGTGATAATCGATTATCTTGGGAAATAGTCGATTACATAAGCTTCTGCATAATTTTATACAGCATTTTCATCTGGTTTAATCTATTACCAGATTTTAGTAATCGATTAAATATGCATCATTAAGTTTTAGGCATGGTCTGTGTTAATCGATTAAATGGGTACTTAATCGATTACATGTATGCATTGTAAAACTTAGTTTGTCTGGATTAATCGATTACAAGGTGATTTAACTGATTATTCTGTTCGTAACAGATTTCCAAATTTCTGATGAACAATTTAATCGATTATATAGATAAAATAATCAATTACAATAGTTAAAATAATCGATTACATTGACGAATTAATCGATTACAATTAGTTAAAACAATTTTTTTTATAAATAGAGAAGCTGAGTCTGAGTGAAAAAAATAAGAAAGAAAGAGTTACTTGTGTAAACTTTGTGATATACATATTCTAAAGTTCTCAAGTGTACCCAAGGCTGAAATTAGTGAGATAATCAAATATGATGAGTGTCATTGTGATTTACTTGAGTTTTTGGTCTTGATACTCATGGATTGAAGACTTATTCAAGCTAGAGCTTAAAGATAGTTATCAAGAAAGAGTGGTAGTCATCTTTTGCATATAATCTCAGGTTTATTGAATCATTCATATCATTGTAATTGCTGAGAAATATAAGGTGATATCTTTCTTCTACCTAAAGCTTTTGATTTGTAAATATTTGTTGTATAATTGTTTTGTATTTCCATATAACATTTGTATTCTTTAAAGCTTTTTCTAGAAAGGGTTTCTAGTGGGAAGAACTAAGAGGGGATATCTGGTTCTTGGTCTTTTGAAAAGTCTATAGGGAGTAGATTTTGAATTTTACCTAGGGAGGGTAAGAGAGATCATTTTATAAGCTTGTAAAGAATAGATATTTGTTATAGTGAAACTCTAACCAAGATTTGGTTGGAAGAAAACTGGATGTAGCCTCCAGGGTTGAGAGGTGAACCAGTATAAATCTTGTGTGCATTAGATTTCAGTTTATATTTCATTAAATTCTTGAAGTATAGAATTTGTTCATCATATAAACTTGGTTACTGCACAAAAGTAATTTGATTGATGAAATAAATTGATTTCTAATTGGTTTTAAATTGATACGATCTTTTTAAAGTCTTTCGCTGTTATAAATTTTGAAAGGAAATTTTAAAACTCTGAGGTAAAACCAATTCACCCCCCCTCTTGGTTTATTTGTATAAGTGTTCATTATATTTTCAATTGGCATCAAGAGCTGGTTCTTGTAATTTGCTCAACATCTTTTTAAAATGCTTGACAATGAATACTAATCAAATAACATTCAAGGAGGGAGCCTCATTGAATAAACCACCTTTATTTGAAGGAGAACATTTTAACTTTTGAAAAAACAGAATGCAAATCTTCATCCAGTCAAATGACCCGGGTGCTTGGAATTGTATTGAGAAAAACCATTTCATTCCTACCAAAGTTGTTGATGGCAAATCAATACCAAAAGAATGGGATGAAATGTCTGAAATAGAAAAGAAGTCAACTCAATATGATATCAAGGCAAAGAACATGATAACTTCTGCATTATCTTTCGATGAATTTTTCAGGACTGTTAGGTGTAAAAGCGCTAAAGAAATATGGGAACTACTTGAAGTAACGCATGAAGGTACAGATGATGTGAGAAGATCAAGGAAACATACTCTCATTCATGAATATGAAATGTTCAAGATGAGAGATGATGAGAATATCTCACAGCTTCAAACTAGGTTCACCCACATAGTGAATCACTTACTTGGGCTAGGGAAGATTTTTTATGTAGAAGAGCTGAACATCAAGATCCTCAAATGCCTAACAAGGGAATGGCAGCCTAAAGTCACAGCCATCAAAGAATCAAAGGATTTATCAAAAATGTCCATGGCAGCTATGTTTGGTAAGCTCCTTGAGTATGAACTTGAATTGTCTCAATTAACTCATGGTGAAGATGTAAATAAAAGGTATAAGAGTATAGCATTAAAAGTTGCACCTTCAAAGATTGAAAGAGAAGAAGATTCAAGTGAAGATGATGATGATGATGATGAGAATATGAATCTCATTGTAAGGAAGTTTACCAAGTTTTTGAGGAAGAATAAAAACAAAAGGCAACCACAGCAAAAGAACAGAAATGACAGTACCAACAAGAACAACAACCCCTCCTCCATCACTTGCTTTGAATGTGGAAAGCAAGGTCACATAAAGTCTGAATGCCCCTCATTAGCAAAGAAGCCACAAGCTGAGAAGAGATTAAAAAGGGATGGAAAGCCTAGAAAAGCCTACATTGCTTGGGAGGATAATGAATCCACAAGTTCTGAGTCCTCTTCAGAAAAAAAAAGTTGAAGCTCACTTATGCCTTACATCTACCATTTGTGAAGAAGAAGAAACATCAAGTACAAAATCTAAGGTAAATTCTGAATTTGAAAATATAGTAGATGTTTTTCATGAGATGCATTGTGAAGCTCAAAAACTAGCTAAAGCAAACAACAAGCTTAAGGGTGACTTAAGATGGCATGTATCCAAGCTTGCTAAATTGCAAGAAGAACTTTGTAAATTGAATGAGGAACATGACAAACTTCTTTCAAGTTACAAGGAAAATGGATGTACATGCTCCTTAGCCATCTCTAAGGTTGATAAATGCAATGAACTATAGAAAGAATTTGATGAGTACAAGCTGAGTAAAGAAAATGAAAGTATGATTTTGCAAATTGAAAATAGTTATTTGGTTGATTTGCTAAGGAAATATTACAAAGGCAAATGTAACTCAGATGAATTGCTAAGTGTCCAAAAATTTGCTGATGATACTTATGGTTTGGGATATAAACATTGAGCTAAAACTCAAGGTAAACTCGTGTTTGTACCTCCAAAACATAAGTACCATAGGTAGCACAATCAACCAAATGTCTATCATAGATATTCTCATGCTAATTCATCTAAATCTCCTACTTTCAATTATTGTATGTTAAAAGGTCATACATCATATAAGTGTTTTGCTAGAAGGTTTTATGTTCCAAATGGAGAATGCATATGGGTTCAGAAAAGAAAGAAAGCAACTAGCCCCTTTGGACCCAACTTAAATTGGGGACCTTTTTTCTCTACTTAATTTGATTTGTGCAGATGTGTCTTAGAGCAAAATCATCAATATGGTACCTAGATAATGGATGATCTAGACACATGACAGGGGACAAATCCATGCTCACAGATGTAGTACTTAAAGAAGGAGGATATGTTACCTATGGGGACAACAATAAAGGCAGAATTATTAGGCAAGGCAACATAGGAGACAACTTAACCACTATGATTAAGGATGTGCTTTATGTTAAAGGGCTAAAGCACAATCTACATAGCATTAGTCAGTTGTGTGACAAGGGTTTCAAAGTCACCTTCAACAATGAGACTTGCTTGTGATAAATGTCATATCTTAGTGAAATTTGGATTACATTTGAAGCATTTATCTTGTGTTTTAACTAAGAATATCTACCAAAATTTGCCCTAATCTAGTTAGTTTATGTTAAACACTTAGTAATTATGTTTCTCGAAGATTCATCCAAGCTTTATTTTTATTTTGCTAGCATTCGAGGATTTCCGAGGCTTTCGAAAACAAAAAGCAAGCAAAAAGGGACCATAAAGCAAAATTGGGAGGTACATCAAGCAAACCAGGCCCAAGGCCCAAAAATTTATTCCAGAAGGTACATTTAACTCGCCCAGGCGAGTGAATGTAGTGCAAATTGCTCGCCTGGACGAGTGGCTTCAGCAAGTGGACGTGCAAGTGGGCCAAGTGGATCAACAAGTTGGACTTTAGCTCACTTGGGCGACCAAAACATGAGTAAATGGGTCGCTTGGGCGACCAAAATCACTCAGATCAACCCCTATAAATACCCATGCACCCCCAAAGGCAAATTACAATTCTTCCAAAGCAATTTTTCTCTTCTTCCTCTTGCTCTAAGCTGTCCCTAAGCTTTTTGCTTCTTTAAATCCTTGTTAGTGGAGAGTTTAGGTTAGTAAGTGAGGAAAATTAGGGGGGAAACTATGCCAAAACGGAAAGCGGTGATGCATCTTTTCACCTATTTTTCTAAGGAGGTTCTGCTCATGCTCGGCTAGCTTTTCTCAAAGGATTGGATGTAATCTTCTTACCCTTACAGTATTTCTTTTGATATTTATTTTTTGCATAAGTCTTTCTATTTATTATTGGTAAATTTATTCTGTACTTAACGCTTGATACTACTTGATCACTAGTATCACGAACTTAAACTCGAAGTGAGACTAAAAAGTAATCTTAGGGTTTGAAATGAATAAATTTACTCTTTACGTTATGTTGCTAGACATAGAGCATAACGTTTAGATTGCAAATAAACACGCGAATATAATCGTAATGCTGGGATATTTATTTCATATGCGAGAAATCGATATTTAATAAATATTCTTAGGATTCTCAAATGCGAGACATCGATTTGGGGTGATTTTATGTGTGCATCAATAATAATAGAAAATAACTTATGCATGATAATATTAATTGAATACTAAGGGTATGAACGATGAAATCCAATCCTACGTCCTTTAATTGATCAAACTCGTTTTATTTTCAGTAATCTTCCGTAATCTTCCATATTAAGTTTATTATTTTCGTTTCTTCTAAATTTTCATCATTTCGTTATTTTCGCAATTACATGAAACTTAGTTCACATTCACTGTACATAAACTATTAAACTATTAAGTTTTATTTGAATTAACTGAGTAAAAATCAAGTCCCTGTGGAGACGAACTTTTATAAATTTTGTAACTTACAACGACAATTGGTACGCTTGCCAATAGTTTAACAAGTTTCTGGCGCCGTTGCCGGGGACTTGAGTCGCTCACTCAGTTCTTTCAAATTTAATTTTTCAGTTGAATAGGACTTTTTCTTTGCTTTCGTTATTTTTATTTTGTATAAATTCTCTTGTATTTTGTTTTGTTTTATTTTTCCCTAACCTCGGTACTTACGAATTATTGCAAGTTTGTCCTTTTTCCTTTTTGAGGTAAATTTCTTGCAGTTACATCGTTATTAAATTTAGAAATTACCAAGACCATAAAGGAAAAGAAACAAAACAATCAAAAATCTACCGAGTAAATCTTC
>PYAF01005901.1:1689927-1704793 GCA_007407185.1 Glycine tomentella
TCATAACATATGATGCATGGATATGATTTAGGCCTTCTTTCTTTTTGAACAACTTTTTAAGCCACTGGCCAAAAAGCTATCCCAACATAAATATAATGATTTACCATTTGCAAACCCTTTTGAGCCAAACACTTAATATTTATTGGAACCCTATCCTAGGATAAGAATTCCTTACCTTACCTTAGGTTAGGAGAGCAAAAAGGGAAATATTTTGTTGATGAAAACTTTTTGGGTAGCTCATACGATGAAAAAGACTTTAAATGTGGCTATATGATATTCATGTGATAAGCAAAAGAAAAGAAAGAAAGAAAAAGAAAAAGAAAAAGGAAACAAATTCCTTATGTTTTAAAGTATTGTACAAAGTATTTGGGTGAAATGGAAAATTGATAAACATGGATATCTTGGAAGAAATAGGAAGTGATAATCTAATTGTTTTATCTTTATATGCTCTCCTATTTCAAAGGTTCTTTGAATATCCAGAAAAACCAAGATTTCTTTTCTAACCAAAAGCCCAAGCCATAAAAGCCCTAATGATCCTTGTTGATTATGCACTGTGATTTGATAGGAAATGAGTTGCAAAATCAATCAATTAAATATCAGTGAAGGAATTGAGATAAAACACTTACCTGAGAGAGAATTAAACACTGAGAGGTTTTCCTCTGTGCAAATCAGTCATATGTTTCCTCTGATATCTTTAGAAAAGAAATGTAAATTGATCTTAATTTCCTTTGGATATGTGAATTTCATCTTTCGGTTTCAATTCTTGAGGTTAACCATTTGAAAATATGTTCTGATCATTTTTTGAAGTTGATTCTTTCTAAAACATGTTTCCAAATAACTTTACTCTTGCTTGAGGACAAGCAAGATTCTAGGTTGGGGGGAGTTGATAAATGCCATATCTTAGTGAAATTCGGATTACATTTGAAGCATTTATCTTGTGTTTTAACTAAGAATATCTGTCAAAATTTGCCCTAATCTAGTTAGTTTATGTTAAACACTTAGTAATTATGTTTCTCAAAGATTCATCCAAGCTTTATTTTTATTTTGCTAGCATTCGAGGATTTCCGAGGCTTTCGAAAACAAAAAGCAAGCAAAAAGGGACCATAAAGCAAAATTGGGAGGTACATCAAGCAAACCAGGCCCAAGGCCCAAAAATTTATTCCAGAAGGTACATTTAACTCGCCCAGGCGAGTGAATGTAGTGCAAATTGCTCGCCTGGGCGAGTGGCTGCAGCAAGTGGACGTGCAAGTGGGCCAAGTGGATCAACAAGTTGGGCTTTAGCTTGCTTGGGCGACCAAAACATGAGTAAATGGGTCGCTTGGGCGACCAAAATCACTCAGATCAACCCCTATAAATACCCATGCACCCCTAAAGGCAAATTACAATTCTTCCAAAGCAATTTTTCTCTTCTTCCTCTTGCTCTAAGCTGTCCCTAAGCTTTTTGCTTCTTTAAATCCTTGTTAGTGGAGAGTTTAGGTTAGTAAGTGAGGAAAATTAGGGGGGAAACTCTGCCGAAATGGAAAGCGGTGATGCATCTTTTCACCTATTTTTCTAAGGAGGTTCTGCCCATGCTCGGCTAGCTTTTCTCAAAGGATTGGATGTAATCTTCTTACCCTTACAGTATTTCTTTTGATATTTATTTTTTGCATAAGTCTTTCTATTTATTATTGGTAAATTTATTCCGTACTTAACGCTTGATACTAATTGATCACTAGTATCACGAACTTAAACTCGAAGTGAGACTGAAAAGTAATCTTAGGGTTTGAAATGAATAAATTTACTCTTTACGTTATGTTGCTAGACATAGAGCATAACGTTTAGATTGCAAATAAACACACAAATATAATCGTAACGCTGGGATATTTATTTCATATGCGAGAAATCGATATTTAATAAATATTCTTAGGATTTTCAAATGAGAGACATCGATTTGGGGTGATTTTATGTGTGCATCAATAATAATAAAAAATAACTTATGCATGGTAATATTAATTGAATACTAAGGGTATGAACGATGAAATTCAATCCTACGTCCTTTAATTGATCAAACTCGTTTTATTTTCAGTAATCTTCCGTAATCTTCCGTATTAAGTTTATTATTTCCGTTTCTTCTAAATTTTCATCATTTCATTATTTCCGCAATTACATGAAACTCCATTCACACTCACTGTACATAAACTATTAAACTATTAAGTTTTATTTGAATTAACTGAGTAAAAATCAAGTCCCTGTGGAGACGAACTTTTATAAATTTTGTAACTTACAACGACAATTGGTACGCTTGCCAATAGTTTAACAGCTTGATACATGAAGGCAAAATTGGGACAGTTGCACATATTGGCAAAAGGAAGGGTAACATCTATGTTCTATCCATTGACCATGCATTCATACATAAAACTGATTGCTTAATGAGTAAAGTAAATGAGACATGGTTATGGCATTGAAGAACCTCTCACATTAACATGCATCATCTCAACAAGTTAGTAAGAAAGGACTTAGTAATTGGTCTACCTAAGCTTAAGTTTGAGAAGGATAAAATTTGTGAAGCATGTCAAAGAGGAAAGCAAACTAAAAATTCTTTCCAAAGTAAGAACATGGTTTCTACTCCTAGACTTCTTGAATTGCTTCACATGGACTTATTTGGTCCTTCAAGAACTATGAGCATAGGAGGAAATTATTATGGTCTTGTTATTGTAGATGACTATTCTAGATACACTTGGACATTTTTCATTAGATCTAAATGTAACACCTCAATTTACCATCTTGTTATTATTGATTTTTAATGAAAAATTCTTTTCAACTTGCTTAAAAATACTAAACCACAATGTTTCATTACTGAGTAATGTTCATAATTCTGAAGTAACATACAATAAGATTACAAAATATTTTTCCTCACTGATTGATTTTTATAAATCTAATGTACAATAAAATACATACTGGTATCAATTCTATTACATAGTACAAATAACTAAAACCTTATATCACAAAAGAATACATCTTCAAACATATCATCTTCAAATAACACATCTTCAAACAAAATCCTCTTCTTGTATACAGCTAATAGTCTCTCTTTGCTATTCATCTGCTCGCTCGAATAAAATCGAGGTCCTGGAAGGTGTCAACCACAGACACAAAGCACAGGGTAAGTTTATGATAAACATAATTTAAGCAAATATATTCAATATGTAAATATTCATAACAACATCCTCAAAGATGCATGATTTCTTTTAGACTATTATCATGATGCATGATTCTCTTAAACTCTTTCAATAATTGGTACCAATAGCCAAGATAGCCCCATCCCTGTGGCACAGAACTTAAACGATCAGTTAGGATCTCACAGTGTTGCAACAGGATTCTCACCACACTACATGTGATCATCATGGGTGGCGTGATTTCCCCACTGCCAAGTACCCCCCAGCTCAGACCTCTCTTATCTGAACGCTCGAACTCAGTTCCTGCAGCTATCTGACACACCTCCTATTGAGGCAAATAACACGGACTAACCCCTGTCGAGCATATGCATATGAGACATATAAGACTGATTCACTTTAAGGTATACTCTTTTCATCATCTCATATTTATTTTCAACATCAGTCTTTAATTTATATCTCACATACTTTACTCAGAAACTCAACATAAAATATAGAATTCAACTTTATATTCATGTACAGAATCTCAACATATTATTCATGTACAGAGGTTTATAGAAACAATCAACAACACATGGAATTTAGAGAAATTCATAGAAACTTTTAATAACACATGAACTTCATAGAGATTCATGGAAACACTCAACAACACATGAACATTCAAACACTTATTCAAACACCAACAACACTTAAACTATCTTTATCATAAAGCTTCCCTATACATACGTTATAACCTTTTTGCTATGCTTGTTTACTTCCTCCTAGCTTCTACACGTGATTCCTCCTATGATGGTGGGGTCTTTTCTATTTGATTTAAGCTTTTGAAAATGAAAGGATGAAAGGGATGTGGGAGATGTTTCACGTGAAGTGTTAGTGGGAGGAATGTCTTGAAAGTGATTTTCAAGCAAGGTCCCCACCACCCATTTATATAGCACTTGGAAAATAATTAATTATTCAAGGACATATTTTCCCTTCCAACTAATTTAGTTTCATTCTAGCTTAGTTTCTCCTTGTTTCATTTAAATCCTAACTTAGTTTATGCTTATTCCTTTAGGTTTTAACTAGATTCATTATTATCCTTTTACTTTATAGAAAAATATCTCATAAGCCATAATGACTTACCTTTCCACTTGGCTACCACTTTACAAGTGTCCCTACACTTGTCCAAGTTCTTGAAGTTTCTCCACTTTTCTTGGTTATTCATGTGGAATCTTGAGAAAGGGAGAGAATTTTGCGTTATTTTATGTTACTTTGTATCCATATCCTTTAAGACATGACACCTTGCTTCCAAGTGTCCTTCCACTTGTCTTCAAGCCATGAAACTTCTCCATTCTTCCTCCTCTTTCACGTGATTTATCAAGGGAACAAGAGAAGATTTTTCTTCTCATTTTGTGCACATATATGATAGCTTTCTCATTTCTATATTAATAGTGAGTTACAAGTGGCTAGATATTTCTTAAGCCTTTATAATTGTATCTTATCATTTTAATTTATGAAGCTTAAGATATTTTTCTTAAAGAGAAGAAAATTATATGATCCTCCTTGTATCCACATGTTACCTTTCATGAGGAAGAAGAATTCAATTTGAAAATGGCCTCACACATGGCATTCTTTAAGAGAAAATAAAGTCCAAGTTGAATTTGTCTTTACACATGGCATTTCATAGGAGAAGTTCAAGTTCAATTTGAACTCTTCTACCTAAAGGATAATATTAAATAATGAAACTCTAGAGTTTTCCAGAAACTGACTTCAATGACAGTTAAATTACTTACAAGCAGAGTGATGCACAACCTTGCATACGAGACTGCTTTTATCTTAATTCTGATTGGTCTGTACTATTTTTTATCATCAAAATTACTAAACCATTTTATTAAATAAATCTAGTTACCCTACAATTTAGAGAAAATTCTATAAATTCTATTTATTATTTTTTCATATTTTTCCAATGCTTGAATTCTTCTGACTAATGTTTCAAAGTTGTCACCTTATAAAATTCATAGAAATTCTATTCTAGAGTTTCTTGTCACAAACTATTCTGATATTCTGTCAGTCAAGAGTATTCTGTAATTTCATCAGGTTCTCACAAAATCTCTAAGGATATCTGGTCTTTTTTTTTTTGCCTGAAGGGCATTATGGTAAATTCATCATTCATCCTAGGGGCATATTTGTCATTTCCACTATAAAATATCTAGCCAAAAATATCTAAGGGTATTTTTGTTATTTCCAAAATATCCAAGGGCATTTATATAATTTCCATCTTAAAATATCTAGGGGCATTTTTGTAATTTTCAAAAATATCCAGGGGCATTATTGTCATGTTTACCTTAAGGGTATTTCTGTAATTTCTGATTTAAGGAAAGGGTAATATGGTCTTTTCTCTTCAAACATTTCCTTAATGTCTCTAATTGATATTTCACCAAATTAATTCAAATATAGACCAGCCAAATTTCTCATAATCTAATACTCACATCAATAGCTATGCAAGAATAATTCATATAATATTTTGACCATAGTTTTTGAATTTTCAGGGTGTTACACTAAAAGCCAAGCATTCACAGCTTTTAAGAAACTAGTCAAATTAATTCAAAATGAAACAAGGTTGTTGTAATCGATTAAACCATCAAAATAATTGATTATTCACTACTCGAGTTTCTGGAAAATAAAGTTCACTCTGGAATAATCGATTAAATCGATGAAATAATCGATTACATGAGTTCCAGAATGTTTCCAAATTTTGAACTTGTCTGGAATAATCGATCACTTGATCGAATTAATCGATTATTTGAGTCATGCATGTCTAAGAACTTTGTTTCACTCTGTTTTAATTGATTATCTCCAATTATAATTGATTACACTTCTTCTATAAGCAACCTATGTTGAAATAATCGATTATCCTGCATTTTAATTGATTACCTCATTTCTCATAATTGAAATTTTGAATGAAATAATCGATTGCATAACGAAATAATCGATTATTTAAGTGGTTACTGCAAAAATCTGACTGTTTTGAAACTGCCCAACTGCAATAAACCATGATTTGATAGAATCTAAGCTTAATGGTAGTAGTTAAGTGTCACAACAGCTATATTCTCGAATTTACAACTGTCCATTATATCAAAATTGCCTAGAAATAGAGACCTTTGAGACCTGAAAACTCACACCTCAAGCCTTGCAATCTTCTATCCTCTATCTCAATATTCTTAGCTCTGAAATCATCTTGCTTTATAAGTTCTGAGTAGAATTTTTTCTCTTCTTATTTCTCAAATTCGTGCTCAATTACTCACTCAACATGTCTACCTCCAAAAGAGCTAAAACTTCAAAGAGAAAAGCTCAAGCCCAATCCTCAAACCCTGTAGTCAGCAAACTTGATCATTGGTTCTCCAAGGAAGCTGACAAAATGAACTACCTCCAATTCAATGCTACCAAGTTACTCTGCCCTCCAAAGTTCTTGAACCTTGGTTGGTTTATTGAACAAGGATTTCATTTCCCTCAAATGTTAGAACAGCAAGGTCTAACAAAATTCATTGAAATGAAAGGGACTTTTTACCCTGACCTGGTAAAAGTCTTCTATACTAGTTCCAAAATCTCTATGCATGGAACAATCCTCACCCAAGTGAGTGGAGTGGCTATGGAGATTACTCTAGAAATTTGGCATGAAGTTGCTGGGATCTCCTTTGATAGAGAAAGAAGGTTTGATGAAAAAGCAGAGGGTTACAACAAAATGGAAACCTATAGAGGTATGCTCATAGACCCTCACATGAATCTCAGGCTAAGATTAAGTATTGGACCTATGACACATGAAGATAGGCTCCTACACTATATCATCACCTATATTCTCACTCCAAGATCCACCAACCATGCACAAGTCACAGATGATGATCTCCAAATTGTTTATAGATTAAAGAATGGAATCAAGTTAAATTGGATTCATATTCTTCAAGAGACCATGCAGAAATCCAAGAGATTGATAAATTACCCTTTTCCTTATGTTGTACTAGTTTCAAGATTTATTGATTACTTTCAGGTAGATGTATCCAATGAAGTCATGGATCACACCAATGCTAGCAACAGTCAAATCAAGGAAAAGCACCTCACTAAGCTTGGAATGGTGAAGACACCATATGGCTGGCAAATGGCAGGTCAACCAATTCCAGTAGCTGCAGAGGAAGGAGAAGAGGAAGATGATGAAGGAAATCAAATTGGAAATACTAGAGAAGAACAAGAAGAAGCTGCACCATCTGAGCCTTAATATTCTCAATTTGAATCTTTAATGATACAAAAGATGGACGCTTTATTCTCATTACATCATGAACATAGAGATGAAGTTAATTATTCATTAGATGAACTTAAGACTAGGTTGAAGAACATGGAATATTGAGGAATTAGCCGGATGGCAGAGCATTCCATCACAGTTTCTCCTATTTGCATGCCATATAAGGTCTTATGCAACATCTTCATTAGCAAACAGATGCTTAAACCTTGGAATGATCGAAAGATACCACAACACCTTCGCCGGGGGGGGGGGCCTTTATTTGTGCTTTAATCACTGTTACAGTCATCATCGTCCTTCACTTTGTACCGTGATACCCCACACCTGGGGTATTTATGCATTTCTTCAAATTCATTTTTGTACAATATGCAATCATTAGGGCATGCATGAATTTTCTGATACTCCATACCCATCGGACACAGTATCTTCTTCGCCTGATAGTAACTTCTTGGCAACGTGTTTTCATCTAGAAGCATCTCCTAAACTACCTGAAGTATTGAACTGAATCTTTTGTCACTCCACCTATATCTGGCCTTGACAATAACTAGATTTAACATCGCTGACAACAATGTCAATTTCTTTTTGCACCCCAGATACAACGGCTTCTTTGAATCACATTCCAATGTATAAGACATAGAGGCATGTGCTTGCTGAAAAGACTCATGTCCCATATCACGGATCATCTCCTCTAACTGATCTCCGATGTCTACATCAAACGGTTCAGTTTGCGACCCTCTCTGCATGTCTATCAATTCACCATGCCATATCCATGTGGTATAAGTCTTCTTAATCCCGTCACATAGAAGATGTTCTCGTATGTCATTTAATGCTTGGCATCTCCCATTCAAATAATTTATACATGAACAAAAATATTTTCCATCCCCATCCGGTCGACTTCTTTCGGAGGCAAATACCAAGAAATGTTCAACGCCTTCCTCATACTCAACGCTCATGTGACTTGTATTCATCCAACTTTAATCCATCTAATTAATAACTCTGTGATACTCACAAAATTATTCCATTCATGAAAAACCTCACTTTTTTCATTGAGGGTGTGGCCTTATCCCATTCAAGAAGACATATTTTTATAGTAGATTCATATCTCAAGGTTAGGTCTCTTTTCTAAAATTTGACGAAATTTCGGTAGCATTTCGCATTGGTCTCCAAGTACACGATATGAAAGCGTGACATGAGTTCCACCACAGTCATGTATGCACCCGGAGAACAAAGTCAAATGTATTCTACCAAAATTTTAACGAATTTAAGAAAACAAACTCAACCTATACATATGAATCAACTATAAAAAAAAAATGACTCTTCCCAAACTGTCTAAATGGACAATTCAAGAATCAATACAATGACTAATCCAAACTGTCTGAAATAATCACTGTATTGAATCTCAAACAGGAAACTAAGGTTCACTCATAATGATGATGAATTGTATATAAAACAATAAGGACATAAAACAAGTTATAACAACATTTGTAAAAAAAAATCAAAAGTTTATGAAAAACATTTGTACGTGAAGATGGTCACTGACAATAACAATCAATGTCATGATGAGGATGCAAAAACGAAAACGAAAAGTGCCTACAAATTACAATTACAACAACTGATTATAGTAGTGTTTTGTAAATAGATTAACTAGGAAAAATCTAACTTAGTGGTGGTCTACATGTGCTATTCTTTTTCACTTCTTTTGCACTAACATTTTGCAAGGTAAAAAAAATGTCGGTTTATGCTTATGTAACAATCTTTCCTAGAGGGTGATTAAACTAGACAATAGCCACATCTTAGGTGGAAGCAATCAATACAAGAAAGAATGAAGTGGACAACAAGGTGGAAGGAAAGCTAAAAACAATTGAAGAAATAAAGGCTGCAATAGATATGGCTATAACGAATACACAGATGGCAGATATGGCGCTAAGGAATGCAAATATGTTTACAACAAGTTTATACATCTAACATGAACTACGTAACATATGGCAGATTTAAGAAATGCAAAAATGAATCAAAACGGTTTACAAGTCTAACATCTCTCACATATTTGGGCTTGAAGCTTGAATTATATAGCAGTCCCATATGCTTATATAAGGAATAAAACATATTGAAATATGAAAAGTATACAAAAAAGCAGCAGAATCCAATAATATTCTACTCACACTTAGAAAAAAAAAGAACAACTAAAATCAAATAAAAATAGATATTAGGGTGAACTTACTAAAATGACAATATGTCCAGCAATACCAAAAGCAACTTGGCCAATATCAGTGCATGTCTCAAGCTCAAGTTTACCATCCAAGAAGGAAAGAAATAGCAGACCAATATAAAATGGAATAACTGCAAAAATGAACAAGATATAAAGTTCTTTAAATCAATGAGTGATGAACCACACCAAGAAATCAAAGGATGCTCAAATTGTCAAAGTCATTTTTAATTTTTTAGGACAAGCATGTAACAAGTAGATAGACACTAAATGTTAATTGTGTCAATATTCTAAGCATAACAATGTTCATCATATTACACAAAATCCTTGAACTAACAAGACATAAACCAGCCAAGCCACCAAAATTACCCTACCCTTAACTCTTAAAGTATAGATGAACAATACAATATACTATACTACTAAACAGTCAAGTACATGGTATATATTTTTCAAAAACGCAACAACGTATAATTACAGGAAAAGAAAGAAACTTAACAATTTCAATTTAATAAATGAAGGTATATGTGCAGAACCACATTCTAACAGCATACATAGATTAGGCATTTTATCAAGCAATTAGTGGGCAACAAAAGCGAAATCACATAGCTGCTTTCATTCAATCCACACACTACCTTAAAATGCTAATGTAACAACAGAGACAAAGATTTAGTTGCGAGATAGGTTCATTGGGTGCAAGAACGCTACTAACTTGGGATCGAAAGACGAGGTCGGATTTCAAGTCGCGAGGTACGCTTCAAGTGCGCACGAGAGTGAGGTACCAGTTGGAAGATCGCGAGAGTCAAGAATGCGTCAGAGAATGACACTGGGATCACGAGACTTAGGAAGCAGGAAAATCACGAGAGTGAGAGTGAGAGATGAGGTTTCTGTATAGGCACGAGAGTGAGTGTTTAATTTGGGGGCCAGCACACCTTTTATAATAACAACAACATCGATTTTCATTGAAAAATCGATGTTAACGTGTCCTGTCAACATCGATTTTTAAGTTTTTAAATGAACCGATGTAAACGTGTTATTGCTAACATTGATTTTTAGGAAAACTGATGTTAACAAGAACACGTTAACATCACCTTTCTTTTAAACTTAACAACAACACGTTAACATCCTTTTTTTAAAAAAAAATAAAACTTAAAACCGATGTTAACGTGTTCCTGTTAACATCGGTTTTCTTAAAAATTGATGTTAACATGAACACGTTAACATCGATTTTCTTAAAATCGATGTTAACAGGAAATGTTAACATCGGTTTTTAAGAAAATCGATGTTAATCAGGTCCTGTTAGTAACAAAATTGCCACCGTATTTTCGTTAACATCGGTTTTTGAAAAAGCCAATGTTAACTTAACGATGTTAAATCTAATATTTCTAGTAGAGTGGTTAAATGAGTGGCTTGTTGGTGGGGTGGCAAATGTGTGTGAGTCTTTTGGTAAGAGAAAGGTTGCAACTTTGGCTCATGGAGGTGAAAGATGCTCACCATTTTCTGCCCAGCTAAATGAAAACAACTTGTAAAAGAAGTATATATGGGTATGAAAATGTGTTGAGTGATGACAACTCTTGTGAGGATGAAACTAGCTAGGCTTTAGTATCTGAGTAAAAATGTGAGGGATGTGAAGTGGTCGGAGTTCTCTTAGTGTGGCGTACGTGGCTCGCTGGTCCGGTGTTGTTTGTGATCACGGTGGATCAAAACAATGGGTCATTGCTTTTTCACTGAAGGAGATGAATGTGGTCAGAGGATCCAAAAGTGGTGCAGTGTGTGGCAGTGAAAAGGGTTGAAAAGTGAAAATGGTGGGTTGTGAAAGAGAGCACAACAACCTTCTTTAAGGGTGCGTGAGAGAAGGGGATTCGTGTGAAAGAGCCTAATGTGATTGGAAGACCAGATCCGAGATTTTTGCTGCAAAGTTGCTGCATATTTGACTTGTTGCAATTGTAGCTACAGCTGTAGGAGCAGACAAAATTGTGGAGTTTGGAGCATAAGAAGAAAGGAGCAGGATACAAGCAAAAAATGAAAGTTAGAAAAACTACAAATGTCATGAGATGAGAACTTTTCTTATTTCTATTGTTTGATTTTTTTGGGAGCGTGAATGGTGTTTATAAGCCAAGAAGAGTTGTTTTAGTGAATGTGTTATGTGAGTTGGTCATTTGCTGAATTGAGGCCAAGGAGAGTTGTTTTTTGATCCAGAGAATGAGAGTGTTTAGAGCATCTCCAATGGGAGATGCTTAATGGGTTTCTTTGTCTAAGCACCTGTTTCTTGGGAGTTCTTATGCGATTGAGCACAGTGATGTGGCGAAACAGTTTCGTCAAAATGGAGGGCGTTCCTTATATAAGGAATCGTTTCTTACCATTAAAAAATAATTAATTTGGCATAAAAATTGTTATTGCCATTATTCTCAACACAACCCACAGGAATATCAAAGTGATTCAACAGATTAAAAAGATGAACAGTTCCAACAATAAATTTACACAAAACAAATTAAAGAGTACCGCTGACCTTAAACGGAATATGAATAGTGACTGTGACTCCAACGATGTTGTTCCGATCTCGTCTCGATCAACTTCAAACATTATGGGTTGCACATGCGAGGATCGTTTGTAGAGAATGGGGTCTTGGCACGAGGAAGGAGGACGTCGGCGGTGGCTGGAGAACGGGGTCTTGGCGAAAGGAGGGAGGGCGTCGGCGTTGGTGCATGCAAGGAAGGAGGAAAGAAAAACGGAGAAGAGAGGATAAGAGAGAAAGAAGAAAGAAAATAAGAGGAAAAGAGATAGAGAAAAAAGAAAAGGCATGCGTGTGGAGAAAGAAAAGGCAAGCGAAGAAAGAAAAGTGGAGAAGGTTCGATACGCGTGTGGAGAAGAGAAGAGGAGTTAATTTTTTAAAATTGGGCCAATGGATAGTTGGAGGGTCAATGAGTTAAAAAAATTGTAAGAAAAAAAGTAGCTATTGCACTAAAACAAAAAGTGAAGTAGCTGATTGAACGTTAAAAAGTAGAAAGAACAAAAATATTCATTGCAATGAACATTAGTTGAATTGAACGTTGAAAAGTAGCTTTAGGTGCTCACCCTAGTATCAGATCGACATACCTTCAAAGGAGAGCAGAGGTTCATGACAATCAAAAACACCGACAACTCCAAGCAGATTTAGTTGAGCATATTTGGGAATGTTTCGGAAACAAAAATAACAATAACTAAATTTAAGTAATATTTTTTTTCGAGGTCTAGGTTTTTATTTATTTCGATGTTATTGTGTCTTTATGAAAACTGAAAACATGTTAAGTACTTTGCTATTTTATTTTATCTTTTGCATTTTTGGATTTCATTTTAAAAAATATATTTTTGTGCAACTTATTCATTTTATGTTTTAACTTTTAAAAAAAATCAATTGTTAGGTGTGCTTTGTATTTATCCATACCTCTCATGAGCACCAATCATCACCAAGATAATTCAACCTTATGACCCCTCCTTTCCGCAATCACGTATTTAGAATCCGAAAGGGAATTTTAAAATTAGGTCTTTTTCAGTCTTAATTTTTTTTAACGAAAATTAATATTTTATTAAATATTTATATTTTTATTGAAAAAATTATTTTCGAGTTTTTAAGGATGTAAATTTATTTATTAATTTAATATAATTGATTTCTTTTAATATTTTTCCATCGATACTGAAGCTAATTCATTCAATATTTTTTTAGACATTATTGATCTTAAATAAGATTTAATTAATTTTAGTTTTGACATTGTTGATTTTAAATAAGATTTAATTAATCCATTCAATCTTTCATTTATTCCACGAAATGCTAAGTTAATTTTTGCAAGTGTTTGAACAACCACAATAATTCTAAATAAAATATTTTTTAATGTTCTCTATCGCTATTTATTTGTTCTTGAACATGTTTGTCAATTGTGTTCATTACTTATCTCATGATTCCTCAATTTATGAATAATATTTCTCCAATCCCTACTACCTTCATTAGCTAATTTAGTTATACTAAAAACCATATTAAACAATTTGCAACATAAACAAAAGACTTTATCCAAATCTTGAGAATAAATTAATCATCTTCTTTCATGTTGTTTACTATTAGATAACTTATGAATGTAAAATGATGAAGAAAAGTGTCATGATATATGCCCAAAATTGATTAATGGGTAATAATGATCTAAACTTTGTTTTAAAATAATTCAACATATAATTACAACAAAACCTACATTTTAGTCACAATTATGGTAAATCAGAATAACATGAATAAGAATTTTAGCTAGCACAAAAAACAAGTCAAGATATCATTGAAATCAGAATCACAACACAATAAACAAGTCAAATATTTGAACAATGAACAAGTCAAAATATGACTTAAATCAGAATCATAATCACAATAAGTAGACAAAAAAAAATCAGAATCACAACACAATATGCAGAATCTGGCCTATGGTTTGCATATGGAAAAATGTCGATTACTGCTTAAGTCAGTCCCTGCACACATAGAGCAAAACATTAGTTGCAAATATACAAATAATCAAATTTACTTTAATAGGACCTAAAAATTGTTCATTTACCTTTTGCATGTCAGACATGATAATTAAACACTAGTCCTTCCATTCTGGAACAGATAACAAAGCTCCATGCAATTCAGTTAGAAAAAACCCCCATGACTCCTTACACTCCACTTCAATCACTGCAATAGCAATATGGAACATACCCTTGTTTGCATCAAAAGACATAGTAGACAAGAAGATTCCACCATAAGGACCTCTTAGATGGCAACCATCAATTTCAAACCATGACCTGCACCCTTTCACAAAGCCTTTTTTCATAGCATCAAGACAAATAAATATCCTTTTAAATTGGGGATTCAAATCAACCATTGGTTCTATAGCTATGTTCACTATACTCCAGGATTTGTTTCTCTTACTGATAGAGCCCAAGCAGGCAAGTCATTATAGGATAATGCATGAACCCCTCTAGTTGTTTCATGTACTTTCCTCTTTACTTGATATAGTTGCATCAAATTACTCGATTCAAGGCCATGCTTGTAACACCCCAAAATTTAGGGAATTACAGACAATTACTAAGAGTAAAATGTTAATGAAAGGCAGTAGAAAATTTAGGGCAAAATGACAAGAACGCCCCTGAACAATTTCAGAAATGACGTTTATGTCCCTAGGGTGAAAATGACAATTTTGCCCTGAACAATTCTGGAAATGACCAATGTATCCCTAGATATTTTAA
>PYAF01005901.1:1706666-1734612 GCA_007407185.1 Glycine tomentella
TATATTAGGGTCAACCACCAGTATTCTTTCAAGCTTCTTGGCAATCCATGCTGAAATTTTAAAAAAATAAGGATAAATATATACCTGAGCTTGCATAAGAATTCTTTGTTATTCTTATAAAAGTATGTACCTCCTCGTATGTCTTTATCTTAAAAGTAACTCCATATAGAGTTGGAGATGAATGAATCCTCCTAGTACACTCTAAATCTGCGCATTCATAAGTCACCCTTGTCTTTTTATCATTTACCCTTCTCAACTCAAATCCTTCCTGTATAGAAAAATCTTTAAGCACTTTCCTAAAGTGGTTCACATTTAGAAACAATTGATCAACTTCAAGCTTTATCCTTGCATCCTTCTCCTTCTCATATGGTTTCCCTAAAAACTTCTCAACATAAATATCACTCATATCATCGTCAGAATGCGAATTCCCAATCACATCTCGGGTTTCCTCAAAATCACTAACACAATCACTCTGATTTTTATCACTCCAATCTCCATACTCACTAATGGGATCATACTCACTCTCAGAAGACTGATTATCACTCTCATTTTCGTCACTCTTGTCATCATCACTTGCATACACCTCATCCTTAGGGAATTGTCCATTAACATTCACATATTCATTCACAAATTCATCACAGGTTCATTCACATTTTCTATCACAGGTAGGTTCCAAAACTCTTCTTTTGCTCTACTAATATACATATGAATATAAACTGAATTTTGGTTCTTAACAAACATGTTCAGCACATCATCATCAGTCTTAAGGGAAAGAATTTTACCACTAGCAGTAGAATGAAACCAAAAAAATAAAAGAGTGACATGGTGGCAAGTCTAAGTCATTAGCAATCTTGTTCACACAGTCATGTGTGTTGAACATTCCAAGCCTATCAGGCTCAACATTGCGTATCTCACTTGGTTCGACCCGTTGGTCTGTAAAGTGCACCAAATATCCACATTGCCTAATACGGAACCCATGTATTCCACATCATCTATTGTGTTTCTTATGGTCCCAAACATCAACACTATTTTAATCAACAACAATAAATAATTAATTTTAAAAATATCATATGGTCCAAACTGGTTTCCCACTGAAATCCCATTCAGAAATAAGCAATAATAAACAATCAAAATTAAATAAATAATCTTAAAAAGTAACATATATACAAGGTCCAGTGGTTACTTACAAGCAGAACCCGAGCGTAAACAGAAATCATGGAATATGAAGAGAAACAGAGGCGCTCGTGGACATCGAAGAGGAAAAGGAATAGTGACGCTCGTGAACGTCGTTAGAGGAAGAAGAACGATGACGTGAACAAAAATCGCAAACTTGAAAGGGAACAAAGGAACGTTAACGCAAACGGAAATCGCAAACTGGAAGAGGAACTCACGAACAAGAGAAGAGGAACGATGAAGAGGATATCACGAACAGGGAAGAGATGAACGGTCAAGAGGGACTCATGAAGAGGAAGAGAGGAACGGTGAAGAAGAACTCGCAAACAAGAAGTGGAACAGAACAATGAACCGGTTTAGGGAAAAGGAACAGAACAAGAAGTGGCATGAACATGAACTTGCAAAGAGGATAATTAGAAACATGAACGTGAACAAGAAGCGATGTGAACGTGAACGTGAATGTGAACCCTAATTTTTGAGAATAATTGGGAAGAGATAATTAGAAAGGATATTTTTGGTTTTACAATTAAAATGTTAGGAAAATTTCGTCTACTCACATATTTCAATTAGCGTTAGTAACGACGTTAACATAAGGGGGTAAAAGTAATGTATAAAAAGGTAGGGGTATCGAGTGTAATTTGAGAAAAACACAAGGGATGCAAGTGTAATGTACTCAAATTTAAAATGTCTTTCAATGGTCCTACCAAGTTGCTATGTAACCAGTCCGTTTTCTTGATGTGTGCTACCACATCCATGCCCTCCCCCACCCCCTCTATTTACTAGCAATCCCACCGGTTTTAGTTTGTTGGCCTTGCCCTCTGCCTTCTATCTTTCCCCTTTCTTTTTATGACGCAAAAGCTTTACTCATCCCTTCTTCACCTATTTTATCTTTTCCTCTTTGTTGTCTTTTCTCCATTGCCTCTACCTGCTTTACTATATTTCTTTCATCTAGTACTAATGTGTTCTTCCAGTATCTTGATATGTTAACGTGCATTCTTGTGTTCTCGACACAAATCTAGTCTAGCTTCTTCTCCATCTCCCTCTCATTCTGAATCCCTACAAATCTTACAAACACAGTTTCTTCTTATTGGGATAAATAAATTGTACACTTCCCCACCTACAAAAGATAGCCCATAAGTCAGAGACATTAAGTTCCTCCAATAATCTTGAGAAGAAGGTAGATACTATCCCCACCCTCCAATAACTTCTCTGCTTAACACAATTCAGAAGATAAAAAAGAGCCAATTCTATCCCAAGATAAAAGGTTTCATCTTGAAAGGAAGCCCCAAAATAAACTTGTCATTTCGATTTAACTATGCTTAAAGTTCAGTTCCAATGGATGAATTTAAGCCCCCAAAAATAAAATTCATATCAGATTAACCTAGATGCTCTTATAAATCTTATGAATTCATTCATAAAAGCAACAAAATTATGATCATCAATACCTAACAAACCGACAAAATTGTATAAAAAGCACCTGATCGTATAAGTTAATGCATGAACCCTCTAGTTGTTTCATGTACTTTTCTCTTTACTTGATATAGTTGCATCAAATTACTCGATTCAATGCCATACTTATCCAACAAAACTTGTTTCATGGTGGAGTAATTTATATTAGGGTCAGCCACCGCTATTTTTTCAAGCTTCTTGGCGATCCGGGCTGAAATTAAAAAAAAAATAGTTTTAATAATCCAATGTGTTTACTGAAATTAAAAAAAAAAAGATAAATATATACCTGAGCTTGAATCAAAATTCTTTGTTGTTCTTATGCAAGAATGTACCTCATTGTATTTCTTTATCTTAAAAGTAGCTCCATCTAGTGTTGAAGATGCATGCATCCTCCTAGTACACACTAAATCTACACATTCACAAGTCACCCTTGTCTTTTCATCATTTACCCTTCTCAACTCAAATTCTTCTTGTATAGAAAAATCTTTAAGCACTTTCCTAAAGTGGTTCACCTTTAGAAACAATTGACTAACTTCAAGCTTTATCCTTGCATCCTTCTCCTTCTCATATGGTTTCCCTAAAACTCTTCTCAACATAAATATCACTCATATCATCGTCAGAATGCGAATTCCCAATCACATCTCGGGTTTCCTCAAAATCACTAGCACAATCACTCTGATTTTCATCACTCCAATCTCCATACTCACTAACGGGATCATACTCACTCTCAGAAGACTAATTATCACTCTCATCCATTTCGTCACTCTTGTCATCATCACTTGCATACACCTCATCCTCAGGGAATTGTCCATTAACATCCACAGGTTCATTCACAAATTCATTAACAAATTCATCACAGGTTCATTCACATTTTCATTCACGGGTTCATTCATATTTTCTATCATAGGTAGGTTCCAAAATTCATCCTTTGTTCTACTAACATACATATGAATATAAAGTGAATTTTGATTCTCAGCAAAGATGCTCAGCACATCATCATCAGTCTTAAGGGGAAGAATTTTACCACTAGCAGTAGAACGAAACCAAAAAAATAAATGAGTGACATGGTGGAAAATCTAAGTCATTAGCAATCTTGTTCACACAGTCATGTGCATTGAACATTCCAAACCTATTAGGATCAATATTGTATATCTCACTTAGTTCGACCCGTTGGTCCGTAAAGTGGACCAAAATATACACGTTGCCTCATGTATTCCATATCATCCATTGTGTTTCTTGTGATCCTAAACATCAACACTATTTTAATCAACAATAATAAACAAATGATAAACTGGTTTCCCATTGAAACCCCATTCACAAACAAGCAACAATAAACAATCAAAATTAAATAAATAATCTTAAAAAAGTAACTTATATACAAGGTCCAGTGGTTACTCACAAGCAAAACCCTAGCGCAAACAGAAATCTTGGAAAAGGAAGAGAAACACAGGCGCTCGTGAACGTCAAAAAGGAAGAGGAAAGATGACATGAACAAAAATCGCGAATAGAAATCATGAACTGGAAAGGGAACAGAGGAATGTTAACGCGAACGGAAATCGCAAACTAGAAGAGGAACTCACGAATAAGGAAGAGATGAACGGTCAAGAGGAACTCGCGAAGAGGAAAAGAGGAACGGTAAAGAAGAACTCGCAAACTAGAAGTGGAACGAAACAATGAACCGGTTTACGGGAAGAGGAACAAAATAAGAAGTGGCATGAACATGAAATTACAAAGAGGATAATTAGAAACATGAACGAGAACAAGAAGCGGTGTGAACGTGAACATGAATGTGAACCCTAATTTCTGAAAATAATTGGGAAAGGATAATTTTGGTTTTACAATTAAAATGTTAGGAAAATTTCATCTTCTCACATTCTAATTGGTGTTAGTTAACGAAGTTAACAGAAGAGGGTAAAAGTAATGTATAAAAATGGAGGAATATCGAGTGTAATTTGAAAAAATTACAAGGGTACGAGTGTAGTATACTCAAATTTAAAATGTCTTTCAAAGTTCCTACCAAGTTGCAATGTAACCAATCCTTTTTCTCGATGTGTGCTACCACTTCCATGCTCCCCGCCCCCCATTTACTAGCAATCCCACCGGTTTTTGTTTGTTGGCCTTGCCCTCTGCCTTCTATCTTTCCCCTTCCTTCTTGTGATGGAAAAGCTTTACTCATCCTTTCTTCACCTATTTTATCTTTTCCTCTTTGTTGTCTTTTCTCCACCAATATCTTGATATGTTAACATGCATTCTTGTGTTCCCGACATAGATCTGGTCTAGCTTCTTCTCCATCTCCCTCTCATTCTGAATCCCTACGAATCTTACAAACACATTTCTTCTTTTTGCGATAAATAAATCACACACTTTCCTCCACCTGCAAAATATAGCCCACAAGTGAGAGACCTTAAGTTCCTCCAATAATCTTGAGAAAAAGAAGGTAGATACTCTCCCCCACCCTTCTCTAATCATGTCTCCACTCATTTCTCCACATGTCCCTCCTTCCTCCGATCATTGTGTTTCTGACTTGTTTATGAGTCGTTTCTCTTAAGCCTCGCTATGGTCGAGTTCGTGGACTCGCTCTGACTCGTCGCCAACTAGGTCTCCCAACTCAGCAACAATTGCAATGATCCCAATCTCTAATCCTTCCACCAAGTCAAGCCTCGACCCCATCCATCACACTTGCTTGACTGTTTCAATTTGTCTTTAGGTGATGTTATTGTGATGTTTTTATGTTAGGGATTAAAAAAGAGCAACAACAACTAAAAAATAAATTTAAATTTAAAAGACTAAAAAATCAGGACTCCATGAGAGATTAAAATAATAATTAAACCTTAAAATAAATGTATAAGATTTATTATTTTCATTTCTAACAATAATTTACTGTACTTGCTTGATACATCTACTAATATAAAAAGTTGATTAATTGAAAATTAATGATTCAGATTGAATTAAAGTGTTTAATAAAACTAATTGTTTAACACGTTAAAGTGTAAAATGATATAAATTAATATATTTAATTATTTAATCATAACTCAAAATTGGTTGTTGTATGTTTTAATGAATTATTAGTTTTCATATTTTGAATATATTGTCTTAAAATTTAGCATCTTATTTTTTTATTTTATTCTCATTTTTAAACATTTTTATTAAAAGGAATCAGATAATATAATTGGATTTTATATTATAGTTTTTATGATTTTATATTGTAAATAAATGATATTTGATTAGAATCAGAGAAAGGGTGTGTAGAAAAAATAATGGATAAATTAACTTTAAGTTAAAAAATTAACAGAAGACTGAAAAATTAATTGAAAATTGAGAACACGTAAACTACTTGACTAAATTAAAAGTGTTTAGTAGAAATTGTAGAAGTAATTGATTATGTAAAATGACATATTTTCAAATAATTCTTATTTTATATCTAATTTATTTCAAATAATTCAGCTTCCCATTTAAAATATTTTAAAATTAAATGAGATAATACATATAATTTTAAATTGTAATTTTGATGATTTTATATTATAATTATGTAGCATTTGATTAGAATGAGAGAAAGTAACAAGTGTTTTTAAATTTAAAGGTGTAAAGGAAAATTTCTAAGAGGATACAACAACAACAATAACAAAAACAGTCTTATCTCACCTAGAATTAGGAAAAAATACTAATAAGATTGCGAACAAAATGATATCGGTGAAGATAACTTCTCTGCTTAACACAATTCCGAATATAAAAAATAGCCAATTCTATCCCAAGATAAAAGGTTTCATCTTGAAAGGAAGCCTCAAAATAAACTTGTCATTTAGATTTGACTATGCTTAAAGTTCAGTTCCAATGGATGAATTTAAGCCCCCAAAAATAAAAATCATATCAGATTAACCTACCTGCTCTTATAAATCTTATGAATTCATCCATAAAAGCAACAGAATTATGATCATCAATACCTAACAAACCGACAAAATTGTATAAAAAGCACCAGATCGAATAAGAATATGACATAGTCAGCATACCTGAGTAAAAACATGGAATGTTCCTCTTGTATAATCCATCACATTATACAATTATTAGTATCATATCCAAATAAAGGATAGTATCGAAGTCCATAATGCTTATAATGGAAGCAGCCCCTTAAGTTAAATGCAGTTTCAAATATTTTAGGGAAATAAAGTTGCACCCTTGTCCATCAGCTTAATGGCCTGATTCTACAAGAGAAAAATAACAAAAATCCCAAATCTTCACCAATAACAGTGAATGCTACTAAATCTCTCAGCACATTGTGCTTAGATATCTTCATTGAAGAAACATTGAACCATTAAATTGACTTTGATTACAAACATTGTGAAGGTAAACTTCCCCTGCTTTCTGGTTACTCTCATAAGACAATATATTAATATATAAAGCATCAACAATACCAGTAGTTGACAAAAAGTTCAAAGCTGGATGTATCCACGACATAACATTATCACTATTGTCACAAGTTTAAGTAGAGGAAGATTATTAAATTGTACGACATCTTTACAGTATTTATTTATAAAGAATGCTCATAGCAGCACAATTAATTTGTAATTTGATTTGATTTTAGCTATTGATCCCCTCTGCATCCTCTAAGAGACAACAGGAGGCTTCCTCCCAGCTTCTATATAGTTTATGGTAGTTTGAAGTATTGACATTGCACATGCCTATCACATGTGAGAAATTATTGCTATAAAGATATAATTCATCACAATTATGCCCGGCCTACAACACAAGGCATCTTTCTTTTAATAAGCTTTTTTTTTCAACAGAAATAAATAAACCAAGCTATTGAAATTGTAAATCACCAGTAAAGCGATTTATATACTAGTTTAAATAATCAGCATCGGAGCATCCTATAAATCTGACCAAAAGTCCCTCTACCTAAAAACAATACAACTCAAAATGTTGGCACAAAATGTGAAAGCAGGCTAAAGTCAAGCTACAATTTAGTATTGAAATAAAAAAGTTGGAACTTGGAACCATATCAATAAAAACATTCAAAGACTACAATACATTTGAAGGATTAAACAAACCTCGGTAAACATCTGGTAAGAAAGGCAAAATTTTCTGAAAATTGACGACAAATTTCTCCAAAAACTTTTCCTCAGTTGTGCAAATAATGGAACTAAAGTGCATGTTTTTCTTAAGCAGACCTTTTGATTTCAAGATTTTGATAACTGAGAATCTAGGGATAATTCTCTTCTCCAAGCTGTATGCTACAACTTGAGGATATTCAGCAATAGCTTCTGATGGCCAACCCATATCTTTCACCAGGAAACTCATTTTTTTGGTAAACGTCTCCCCAGAAAACTTCACAAAACTAGGAAACTTTCTAAATGCTCGAAGAGCCATTTCCTGGTTCCAGCCCCAACTCTCCTAAACCTCAAACTTTGAATTCCAGACTGTTTTCCTCATAGTTGCGAGCACGGAAATAGCCACAACAAAATTTGTTTTCAAAGGACTAAACCCAATTTCCATAACTCTCTTGACAGCTTCCACAAATCTGGAATGCTCCACATATGCTGCAGGCAGAGCAATGGTCAGTAGGAAAGAGATGGATGCCTGAGACACACCAGATTGCCTCAAAATTTTAATGTTTGGAACCAAGGCATTCACAAAATCAAAATATACAAAACCAAGAGGGGAATTTTTCAAAACCCTAACAACTTCCCGATCATCATAAAGTGCAATTTTTAGGAACTCATAACGTGGGATGAGGCATTTTTCCAAGCTCCTCTTCAAGATGGAAGGATTAGCAATCAGGATTTTTGGCATGTCAGTGTTGGAGACCCCAATAGAACGAAAGAACTTGAGTTTAGGCAAAAGGGTATTCTCTGCTTTTGCAAGAAGCACTGAAGGATGTCTCACCACAAGTTTTGCAAGCTGTGTTTTCGAGAACCCATAGTTGTTGAGAAGATCAAGAACAGCATTTGGGCTATCAGGGGTTTTTAAACTGAACCTGTTCGAGAGTTCCCTAGCCAGTGTTGGGGACACCCCACATGAGTTAATGAGGTAAGACACAGTAAAGGTGTCAACTTTAAGGTGGTTTCCATCTGATTCAGAATCAGAAGAGGTGGCTGAAGTGAATGAATTGAAGAAAAAAAGTGAAGCAGTGTGTTTGTGTTGCAACAGAGAACCCAATGGGATATGGGTGCTCTTGTAGCGTGTGAATGATGATGACGCAGTTAATCTTGCAATGAGAAGAAAATTAGACGTCATTTACTCACTCATGGATTTTAATGTAGTGAGATTTGATTAAGAGCAATGAGAGTAACCTCTTGACAAGACAGACAACTGGGTTTCGGAGAGTCCGTAGCTTTTCAGAAGATTAAAGACAACATTTGCTGTATCTGATGAATATCTTTGGAGCCAAATCCGTTGTTTTTTCATCTCCATTCATCCTACTAAACAGACCCTAAACTGATTAGGTTAAAGAAAAAGAGAGCATTGTGCTATGTATGTTGCAGCAGAGAAAGTAAATTGGATATTCATCATTTTCACTCACTATTTTGCCTTATCAAGCTTCAGATTTCAGCCACTGCCTAATGCTTACTCCCGAATCACCACCATATGCAGAGCAGGGAGAATAGGAGAGAGTTAGAAAGAAAATTACTATTTTAACCCTATAAATGTTGAGAGTAATTGCGTAAATATTTCTATATATAATTATTTAACTATAAATAAAAAGCCTTTATTATGTTTTTAATAAACTAAATTAACATAAAGATAATATTTAAATTTGATTTGAATTTAAAAATATAGTAGTATAATTATAACAATAATATTTTAAAAATAAAAAAATATTAGAAGTTAAAATAAAATATAATAAAATTTGAATTTTTTTTGTTACATTTAATTTGAATTTAAAGATAATAATAATAATAATTTCTATAATTTTAATTTAAAATAAAAATAGTTTCTATAATTTAAAATAAAATATAATCAAATTTAAATTTAAATTTAAAGATAACAACATACTCATATACAATATTTTAAATTTAAAATAATTTCTATAATTTGAAATAAAAAATATTCATAGAAATTAAGACATAGAGAATTTATAAAAATTCATGCACTTTACTCAACCAACTAAGTTAGACTCTTTGACAATATAAACTAATTTAAATTTAAAGATATAACATACTCATATAATAATAATTTAAATTTAAAGATAATTGTAAAATTTTCAAAAATCAATTATATTCTCATAAGTTGTGTATGGGGATCACCATATACTTAGGGGGAAAACCGGAAAAGATAATATAAAAAGTAAATTAATTGAGAAAGTGATATTTATTTGTAGATTTAATTGGTATTTACTCATAATGTGTAGATTTTTTACATAGTCAATTAATTACAAAATTTCACATATTTTTAAAGTTTGAACCATATCTTAACTATTTCAAAAGTCACACATGCCATGAATTATGATTGATGAACGTGTAAAGAATTTTTAAAGTGATAGTATATACCAATTATATTCATTATAGATTTAAATGTGTTAGTCATTAAAGTTGAGTCATTTTTTTAATTCTTCAAATTTAAAGTTATTTTTTTAATCCCTGAAATTCAAAAAATACTATTTTTAATCTTTTTGTACCGCGTGAGTCAGACATAAAATAAAAAAATTGTAATTTGTGATAATATTTTACCATTAAAATTTAATTTTATATTTTATATTTTAAAGTTCATTTTGATGTTTAAAAATTGTCATAATCAAATCAGTAAAAAAAATTAAAAATCCACTAATCACTTTAAAAATTGTTTTAATTTTTTATTGACTTGATTTTGACAATTTCAAACCACCATAAAAATTGTATTTTAAAAATAGAAAATAGAAAAATCAAATTATGGCAGTCAAAATGTGAAAAATTGTGAATCTCTTATTTCTTGTTTGGCTCACACTTTACAGAAGGATAAAAAAGAGCATTTTGCAAATTTTAGGGACTAAAAAAAGCAACTTCAAATTTGGAAGACTAAAAAGAAAATGACTCACATTTGAAGAACTAAAAACTTTAAGTCCCTATTATATTATTGAAGTGACAAAAATATCACAAGAAAGGAGTTGAATTGTGTTTTCACAAACTTCAATTATTTTTCAAAAATAAACAATATTTTGATATAAGTTTAGAATGAAGAATTATTCTAAGTTCATAACGAAAATAAAATAATTATGGAAAAAGGTTTTTGGTAGTCCAGAGCTTTATTTCAAAAGATGTATTTAATTGGAAATACTTTGATGAAAAATTTTAGTTCTAAGTTCCTTTATAAAAAATATTGACTTAAAGCTTATGAAAACAGTTAACATATCACGGTTCAAAAAGCAATGCAAAGAGAAAGAGAGGAAGAAGATGATGCATAGTGATTTTTATATTAATTCACTCTAATCCTTGGGCTACATTGAGTCCTCACCCCTCAAGATAAGATTTGACTAACACAACTAGCTACTAATGGATTAGCAAACCACTAGATTTCAACAACCTGTCAACAACCCCACTGGATTTCATACCTAACCATTTTTAGACCACTTACATCATTGGTTACAACCTTTGCCAGCCACTTGCTAGACTTTTAACAACAAAAGTCTATATGTTTTAATTGCACATATATAGATTTCACCTCACAAAAGAGTTTCCACTTAGGAAACTACAATATCTCAATTTTATCATAGATCTATCACAACTTACAAACTTTTACAAAAGTGGGTCACTCTCTAATGAATGGGTTGAAGCAACAATGACATATTTTTAATATGGAGATCTTGGCTTGAGTCTCTCTCTCTTGGAAGGCCTCAACTTGACTTCATGATGCTCCATGGTGACTTGTTAATGATCCAAAGAAGACCTTTGAAATGGAGCCCACTTAACTAATAAACTTCTGGAAGAAGCAAAAAAAGTGACAACTATCAACTCATGACAGCTTGCTAAGTCATTATGAAGTTAAATCAAAATGGAGATTATGATGATAGCTAAGAAAGGATCCATATTGTTAATAGATCCTTTTGATGAACTTCAACTGATATGTAATTTTGAAGTTGCACAACTTCATCACTATTAACATATCATCACAACTCAAAGTTTTATGAAGTAGATTACTTCATGAAGACAGAGTGATGGTACAATTGTTGGTGTGTTAGTGTTTTGTCCAAGGTTAGATTGCATAATATCTTCCTCATCAAATCTTTTCATGGACAGGTTCAAATTTCAACGTGGTTGCATCATTCATTGCAATTAGTATTCACTTTCTGATGTGCCTTCAATGTGTGTGGCATCATATGGAAAGTGAGATGCAGTCAACTTCAGTCTTTTGATGTGCTCTCTGTATATGTGGAAGCATATGAAAGAACTGATGTTGTCTTTGAGGTGCATTTTGAACCATTCTAAACTCCATTATGAAGTTTGATCTTCAAAATCAAGTTCTTCATCATTCTAATGTAGACTATGATACAAATTTATTGTGATGTTGGATGCTCTCATTGTTGTGTTGTACTTTTCCAACAACTAAGTACTCAAAGGGAAACATTCTTCATCATGTATATGGGCTTCAAGGAATCTTCCAAGTTCTTTACTTTTGACAGATGTTCTAAGACAACTTTTTTGAGCACCTTAGAATGCATGAACATATATGCTTCTTAATAAGTTTAACATTGAAAACACTTGAGAAAAATGTTAGTCATCACACAAAACCCATCATCCTTACAATTTGCATTCTAAAGGTTTGTCATAATTAAAACCAAAGATGTGGATTAAACAATTATAATATTGTTTAAAAGCATTTGAATTTTGGTTTTGTTTGCAGTATGTTCGGACAAAGGATGAATCCAACACTCTTGGTTTGATTTAACAAACAAAGAATCTTAGTCTATAAAGCAATGCGCCTTGCTTGAATAGTACATATCTTATGAAAAGTTTTGAAGTTAAACATACATCAGACCAAGATATTGTGAAATATCAGACGAAATAAGTTGCATATATACATATTTACATTCTTTGTTGGTTAGTTTGTCTTATATGCAGAGATATTCATGAAGACACGATTTGTTATATTCTCATGATCATCAATGAAAGTGCAAAAGAAAGGAATGATAATGTCTGGTAGTATCAATATTGTGGATAATGACTCTATAAAGTGAACTATTTGTAGTGTTTGAGAGCAATGTCAGCTTTGCAACAATCAAGGTAGGTAAGGAAAACAAGAAAGATGTCGGTAATTATGTTGGGGATGATGCCAACTTGCGTGATAAAGCAGTGGAGGGAGAGGCAATTGGAGTTGCGGAACTAGCAGAGGAAGCTAGTGAGGATGACATTGATGGTGAAAATGGTGGGGGCAATAGTTACAGTAGATGGAGTGGCATGTGTAAAGCGTAACCTCATCAAGGTTGTTCTCACAGATTAGGGTGAGCATTGGGGGTTGTTTGGATGTCCAGCCTCAAAACATTTTCTTTTATTATTTCTGTAGAGATTGAGAATGAAGGAAGGAATTAAAGCACTTGAAAAGAAAGCCCTCCATCCATACTAAACTCTCTCAACACTGAATGATGATTGCTCTCACAACCTCTGAAGCTTGCCCGAGTTCTCTATCGTAATCAAGGTTGACTTAATTTCAACATTAAAGGATAATAATTTTTTATATTTAATTTAGGGTTGTTTTTCGTTGAAAATTCAAACATGCTTTATATGTCCTAATTGAGTAATTGGATGTGTGTCATTGCTCTCAAGCTACTTCTATTGCTAATTATGAGTATTGTTATGTTTATTGATTTGTTTTCATCGAAATGCACTTACATTAAAGGAAGAAAGAACAAAGCTAGTTCAATGTTTAGAGATACTAACATTTTTTTCTATACATATTCGGACAATTTTCAATCACTAGAAATTAATTTTAAAGATTAAATAAATTAGAAAAATAAAACTTTGGCGATAAAAAACCACCACAGATCGCAACAATGTTTGCCTCGTCATATGCTAAGGTGACTTTGTCTTGATAGATAGACTAAACATTTTTCAAATTTAAAGAACTAAAAAAACATTTTAATTTGGGAGACAAAAAAATACACCCCAAATTTAAATAACTAAAACATATTTAAGCCTAGAGATGACAATCGGCACATTATACCTTTCTTTAGGTTGCTAAGGAACATCTTTTGTAATGCACCGTAAAAGATTTATAAATGATTTTTAAATTAAGTATTTTCATTGCATTATTGTAATGCCTCGTGTCATTACATTGACTATATCAACTCTAATTATAAAATCTTTAAAAGAAAATAACTCTAATTATAAATATAAAAAAATGTTAAAATTTGTACCATTTACAGTTAACAATAATTGAGTAATTTTTTACTTTGAAACACATAAATACAATGGACCCTAAGTTGTTTACCAGAAGCCTAGTCCCATCTTTCAGTCCCTTTAGCTTGCCATTGTTTAAAAGGAGGTTTCAATGATCAACTACTTTGGATCATGTTTCAAATATCCCACTATAACAAACTTGGAAATTGAACACTGAACCGATACGAATTCAATGCTTTCGTACAAGTGTTTCTTCATCTTAGATACTTATTAATACACATGAAAAAAGTCAGTTTGAATTAAGAATACTTTTATGAACTCGTTTAGTTTATATAATATGTTCTACTGTTGCTAGCCAACGCTGATGGATGACTTTGGAAGCACATGTGGAATCAGTTTGATACATGTGTACTAAAAAAACAGAAAAAAACTGCTTCAAAGTCATGAATACAAGACCTGAACCACATATTCTTAGTGAGATGTTCTAACTCGTATGCATTAATCGATACTCCCATAGAGTAAAACTATACACATCATCTACAAAATAACATTCTTGTACTGAGCCTTCTTCTCACACATAAACCTGCAGTAGTACTATGAACCTAAAAGGACATTGATAGAAACTGGACCAGAAAGGTAGATGAAAGTGAGTATTTTATTGAATGAGAGAACAATTACAGCAGCTACAATGATTTTTTCTTTTAATCCTTTGAGAAAACTTTCAATCAAGAAATATTCCTCTAACCCCTTTAGGGTACCCACACACTTCTCAAAATTGCTGATGAATTCTTGCACTGATTCATCCTGTTTCAGTGCTAACAGAATTTGAAAAGGGCTCTCGAGGGTGGACCCTTGGAATCTTTGAGACACGGCCATTTTGAACCCTTCCCACGAGTGGTTTGGGTTCCAAGATTCCCACCACTGGTACCAACCCAATGCTTCTCCATCTACAACCATCATTAGAGCTTCTAACCCATCCTTCACCCGCATGGCCTGTAAACGAAAATATCTTTCTATTTTAGAAAGCCAACCCAAAGGATCTTCACCCGTGAAGATGGGTATCTCTCCAGGTTCTGCCACCGATTTTCTCCCAGCGACGAGCTTCCCTTATTTCTTTCATGCGCTTCTTTCCCTCCTGTGTTCGTGGTTGTGGCTTGTTTCTCCCACGCTGTTGCTAACTTCCGTATCACGCCCTCCATTGATCTCAGCCGTGATTCAACAGTATTGCGCATCTCCACCAAGGCTCTCTCAATCACGTCCATGCGCGCTTCCATCCTGGCATTGGCTTTGGACACCATTAACGACCCACAGAGCTCCAAGATCGGAGCTCTGATACCAGTTGGTAGAAACTGGACCAGAAAGCTAGATGAAAGTGAATATTTTATTGAATGAAAGAACAATTACAGCAGCTACAATGTGATTTTGAGGATCACAACCTCCTATTACATTTCTGGTGCCTTGCCTCAGCCACCAATCCACTATTTATCTATATCTCTAACCCCACAGTTAGTTATAACTAACTAACAATCAGTTATAACTAACTAAATTAACTGTTACTTGCTAATTGAACCCTCCTATTATACACTTTTTCCCACCTCCTACTTCTATCAGACATATACTTTTTTTATTTCCAGTTCTATTTTTTCATCTGCAAAATTGAAACATGATACATGATTTGCATCAATTCAATTTACACAAACCCACTACAATTCCAAGATGTTAATGAGAGTATGTTACTACTTTAACATGATCCTCGTCAAAGGACCCCTGAGCAAAGCAAGCATAAGAAATTCTTGCTGTCCACATCATCAAGCATAACAAAATATTGTTTTCGGTTCAGCCTTCTCTGCATGTCCTCTTCTTTATGGTAAAAAACCACGCTCACCATATTGTAAAGTCTATATATACATAGGATAGGATGATAGATAAAAAAACACAACTACAGACATACTCATAGATAATAAAAAATAAATATAATTATAAATAACTGAAATATATTGCTCAGAATAACATGATATATATGATATTAGGCACTAGGCAGTAATAAACATACCAAGCTTTGTACCAACCAGAATTATGGGGACACCAGGTGCATAATGGTTTGAAAATATCACGGAAAGAAAATTCCATGCAATTGTAAATCCATCAGACAATGAAGTAACCCTCTCAAGTTCATCCATAACAAGCATACTCCAAAATCCAACAAAATATTTAGAAAATGTTGTCATGTATGCCTAGAGTGAAGAAGAATAAAAGGTGTATTACCTTTGTCAGGCTTTCTGCATGATAATAATTGTCTCTTTCATCTCTGTCTCGAAATACCCTTCTTCTCAATCACATGATCAGGATCAAAAAGCTTTGATATTACATTTTGTTTTAGTTATTTTTGAAATTATTATTTGGGAGCTTTTCCTTTCAAATTTTGTAGACAACTGAAGAGAAAAATGACACCAGAAGTAATTTTGTTAATATTACATGTTTCGTTCAGCTTTAATTTTAGCAATTATGATTGAGTCTTCATAAAGCTTTGTTTTCTAATTTTCTTGGATGTTAACAGTTTCTTGACATACATTGTAGAAAATGTTGTAGATCTAGGCTTAGTTAATAAAACTTATATCAACTGCAGTTATACATGACAGCACAAAATTTAACTTTTGTGTTCTAAATTATTTTTTTCCTTTATGAACATAATGTTTAACATGATTTTCATAGTTATTTTTTCAGCCCCACACATTGCACAGGTTGACAGACTAGTTGAATGACAATGGAAGAGAAAGAAGAGACAGAAAAGCTCAATAAGATAGTCACTGGGCAGGAAATGAAGGAATATGGGTCTGACACAAGAATTCACTGTATAAGTTGTTGTTCTGGTTCTATTAATATATAATTAGTACTAACCCAGATTCTAATGTTCAGTTCTCAAACAAAAACAAAACAGAATACCAATTGTTCTCTCATCCTCTTATTTAAGCTAATTCCTACTTCCACCACTGTAAACACCTAGTTATTTCTAACTAAAACCATTCCAACTAACTACTCTCTGGCCCTGTCAAAACATAAAGATTACCAGTAATAAAAAAATAAAAAAATAAATAAATAAATCTATATATATCCATGACTCCAAATAGCACTATGCACTAACAATATACAGTGACAATTTTAAGTTAAAGGGGCTATATCATAAACTCATAAACTTTGGTCATTGATCCATTTCAAATAACAAATAACCAGGGGCCTCATCCAAGACATTCAAACATAGTTCATGGCAGATTTAAGTGTAGACATGTCTATCAGTTGTCACTTTTGGTTAAAATGGATGGCAAAAAGCATACGATGGTCATCTGATAACAGTACAGACTACTAAGCTGAAACAAATGTTCCCATAATAGATAAACATTTAAAAACAAGATGACAACAATCAAGATAACATTTGTCAGAATTACCTCTGACCTACATATTACAAAATACACCACACTTCTTTTATGTGTAGCGCTTTATCAACAGAAATAAATAAACCAGTATATTGAATTGAAAATCAGCACTAAATGGATTTATATACTTGATTATAAAATCAACAGGCTATCAATCTGACCAAAAGTCTCTACAACTAAGGAAATAAAACTCAACTACTGACACAAAAAGTGAAAGCTCGGCAAAAATCAAAGTTCAATTTAGCAATGAAAGAGAAAAGCAGGAAGATAGGACAGTCACCAGCAAAAACCTTCAAAGCCTATACTACATTTTGTTGATTGATCAAACTGTTGTAGAAATCTGGCAAGAAAGGCAAATCTTTCTGATAATGGATGACAAATTTATTCAAAAATAAATTCTCATTTACCCAAATAATATTACTAAAGTGCACATTATTCTCAAGCAGACCTTTTGATTTCAATATTTTGATTACTGAGAATCTAGGGATAATCCTCTTCTCCAAGCTGTACATTACCACCTGAGGATATTCAGCAATATCTTCTGATAACCAACCCATATCTTTCACTAGGAAACTCATTTTTTTGGCAAACGTCTCCTCGGACAACTTCATAACATAGGGAAGCTTTCGAAATACTTGAAGAGACATTTCGCGATTCCAGCCCCACCTCTCATAAAACTCAAACCTTGACTCTCGTACTGCTTTGCTCATACTTAGATGTATTTCAATAGCATTCATAAAATTTATTCTCAAAGGATTAAACCCAATTTCCTTAACAGTGTTGACAGCTTCCACAAATCTTGAATGCTTGGAGTAGACTACAGTCCCAGAGTGGATCGTCAGGTAAGAAATGGAAGCTTGGGGCACACCAGATTGCCTCAAAATCTTAATGTTTGGAACCAAGTTATTCATAAAGCTACCATACGTAAAACCAAATGGGGCGCTTTTCAAGGCTCTAACAACTTCCTAATCATCACGAAGTACACTCCTTAGGATCTCGTAACGTGGGATGAGGTAATTTTCCAAGCTACTCATCAATAATACACGGTTACGAAGTAGGATCTTAGGCATGTCAGTGTTGGAAACCCCAATAGACGGAAAAACTTGAGTTTAGGCAAAAGGGTGTTTTCTGCGTTAGCAATAAGCACCACGGGATGTTTCTCTACAAGCTTTGCAAGATGGGTTTTGTCAAACCCGTAGTTGTTGAGAAGATCCAGAACAGAATTTGGGCCATTTGGGGTTTTCAAATTGACCTTGTTGGAGAGTTTCCTAGCAAGTTTTGGCGACACCCCACATGACTTGATGAGGTATGACACGGTAAAGTTGTCACCTTTGTGTTGGTTTCCATCTGATTCAGAATCAGAAGAGGTTCCTGAAGTGAATGAATTGAAGAAAATAAGGAAAGCATTGTGTTTGTGCTGCAGCAGAGAACCCAATTGGATAGGGTTGCTTCTGTGGTGTGTGAATGATGCAGTTAACCTTACAATGAGAAAATTAGTAACCATTTATTCCCTCGCAGATTTGAGTGAACGTTGTTGATGATGTCATGAAGTGGCAATGCAATACACAGTGCAATGAGGTCAGAGTGAAAGCATAAGCAAACCCTAAACCTTAGGGTGAAAATAGGGTTGACAAAATAGGTCTTACCCAACGGGTCAATTTATTTAGCCCACCAAAAAAGTGGGTTGGGTTGAGATTTTCAATCTATTGAATTAAATTGGTCAGGTCACCTGGCCCACAAAAAACATGGGTCAAATCGGTCCTGGGTTGGGCCAGCTCATCGAGCCAAAGGCCCAAAGTTAAAACGAAAAGCTAAGAGAGTGAGAGTGAGGCACGACCACATATGGGAAGGAAATTGTGCAAATAAACATTAGGGATTGGGATTTCAGTTTTCACTTTAACATTTTAGAAATGAAAGGTTGAGAGAGTGAGAGTCGCTCGTGCTCAGTGGTGCAGCTGCAGCATGCTCGTGCTCGTGACCGTGAGAGGCCGAGAGGGAGAGGCTCACTGGCTTAGTCACTCAGAGGCAGCAGCAGAGATCCTGCTCCACATCTCCGTCTCGCGTCTTCGTTCGTTCGTCTCATTCTCGTCCTCCTCCTCGTTCTTGTTCCAGACTTCCAGATCTCATTCGCTCGATGCTCAGTAAGGTACTGTGTACCTATATATCGTGCATAAACATTTTATTTGTGCAACATCTTCGTACTTATTGGGTTAATGAGTAGAATTCATGATTTGTTCATCATACAATTATGTAAAAGACTTGGCAATTCATTGGGCGTTATTTTCTTAATCTCTCTTCGAATTGCACGTGTGGTTGTTGCAGAGATAACTAGTTCTCAAGCCTTTAAGGCAAAGTTGTGCGGTTTGTATTTTTTCTAAATCTCGCATTCTATGTGTTTGTATTAATGCTCAAGTGGCTGGACCTTCATTTATATTTTTATGTTTTTATGTTTATGTAGAGTCTGCTCTAATTCTTGGGTATGCCAATTCATTTATTCCTTTTCTTTAAGGCAAAGTTTCAATCTTCTAAATGTGGTTTGTATTTTGGTGCTCAAATGGCTGGAACTTCATTTATTCATTTATCATTAATTTTCTTCCCTTTTCAGACTATATTTTCTAGAATAGAATTTCCAAATAATTGGTCTCTGGATGGTGGTCCAATGCCATATCATTTTCTTCCCTTTTCAGACTATTTCAGATTTATGCTGGGAGCTAGATCAACTCCAAGACATATACATTTTACAAGGTATTTTCTCAACTATTGGGAAGAAATTCAATTTTATTTAATTCATTTGTTTTTTTTTTATTGCAGATGGTTCCTTTTTCTAATTTAGTATAGTTAAGTCTTTATCCTATAGGTGATTATGTTTGAAGGTCATGCGCCAAGAGTACTACATTAATCGGCAGAAAGCAGTAAGTTTAGACACTTATGTTGATTATGATTGTTTTAAGGAATATGTCCTGATGTGTTGGAATATGTTTGTTAGATTCTTGTGTACATCCTCCAAATTTAGATTGTTTCCCCGAGTTTGAAGTTCTTTCTATTCTCTTCTCAGTTGTAGCTAACTTTTAAAATGAGTTGCAATTTCTTCTCTTTTATCAGCCTGTTTGGATCTGTCCTAAGTTTCTGATGAAGGTTTCAGAAAAATGTACTAAATTGAAGGTCTTTGATTCAAGGGGTGTGCTAGTTGCCTGCGTTCTTTGGTATGATTGGCTGAGTTGTTTTGAATCTGGTGGTGTTCATTTTCTGGTTTGTATTTTCTTCTAAATCTCACATTCTATGTGTTTGTATTCATGCTCAAGTGGTTGGACAGTCATTTATATTTTTATGTTTTAATGTTTATGTAGAGTGTGCTCTGATTCTTGGGTATGCCCATTCATTTATTCCTTTTCTTTAAGGCAAAGTTTCAATTTTCTAAATGTGGTTTGTAATTTGGTGCTCAAGTGGTTGGAACTTCATTTATCATTAATTTTTAGCAAAAATTAATTAAATTAATTACATTTTTACTTTTTTATAATTTTTTTTGTCTTTTTTTAAAAAAATTAACTTTTTTATTTTTTTATGTTTAGGTGGGCTGATCTGTTGGTCCACCAATCCACCTAAAAGTGGGGTGGGCTAGCATTTCCAGCTCACTTTACAAAAATGGGTCAGCCCGACCCAACCTGTGTTTTCGGTGGATTAGGACCAGCCCGACTCGTTTTTGGTGGGTTGACCCACTTTGCCAAACCTAGGAAAAAAGGATAAAGAAACAACCTATGAATAATCTGCAGAAATTATCAAATGTACCAATACAATTTGGTAATTAAAAAAAAGTACTAGTAAGTAGTAACACATTTTGGTAATATATATATATATATATATATATATATAACCAAAAAAAACTATGTTAATATATTTTATTAATTTGAAGAAAAAAATTTAATATTTTAAAATATATATATATATATATATATAATTCAATACTTACCGAAGTGATGACTATGAAGCAGTGAAAATGGAAAATAAGGTGACCACGAGTTTTAAATTTTCTTCTCATTTACTCATGTGGTCAACTACTCCGATAACCCACAAAAAGTACTCTCACATGCTTTACTTATTTTATCTATTTTTCTTTAAAAATAAAATTATTATAATTATAATTTTCTATAAAATGATTTTATCCATCCAACATGCTTACTTTTAATGTATAACATTTGAGTTCGTTATGGAAAAAAATATATATATTAAAATAAATAATTAAAAAATAGCAAAACTATTACATTGAAAAATATATAGTTAGAAAGAAAGACTATTAAAAATAATTAGTCAAATGTGTAGACATTAATAATCAGTCAAATCAGTTAATATTTGGCACATATAATATTAAAAGAAAAAACTAAAAAAAATTGTGTATAATTTATATTTTTGCTATATATGCTTTGTAGAACGTGCTAATGAAGATGCACCTATGGTAGCGCTAGGAAGAAAGGTGAGACACTAAGTCTTTGTTTGGGAGTTAGGAGGGGAGGGGAAGGAAAGAGATTCAAGGGGAAGAGAGGGGAAGGAAATGGAGGAAAATGAGGGAAATTCCTTCCTCCTTATTTGGGAGTTAAAAATATATTAAGAGAAGGAAATGGAGAGTTAATAAGATGTTAAATGTGAAAATTATATAATTTAAATGTAAAAATATATTCAAAATATATTTTAATATATTTTTGAATTTGTAGCTGGGGTAGGATAATAATTTTAATTACTTTTCCTTCTAAAAACCCTCAAATTGGGGAAACAACAATTTTTAGGCTTTGGAGGATTTCAGAGGAGTTTTAAAAATCCTCAAATCCTTTTCCTCAAAAATTAAAACTCCCAAACAAGGAGATGTCACCACCTAAACCTTTCCCTTCCCTCCCTTCCCCTCTAAAATCTCTCTCCCAAACAAAGCCTAAGGGTGGAAAGCGGGAGCGAGGAATTAAAGAAAATGATGGAACGAACCGTGTCTCTCAAAAAGCCAAATTTTCATGCGCCTAAAAAACTAAAAATTAGTAACCGTAACAAGTTCCAGATTTTCATGGCTCTTATGTTGCGTTGCTTTCTTGGATTATATAGGTCTAAAACTATGAATAGATGTACTCAACAAAATATACGCAGAGTTAACTTTCCATTCGACAAAATAACTTTGAATGTGACAATAACCTAAATATAATATATTTTTTTGGGTTAAATATGTTTTTAATTTTTTTAATAAAAAAAAAAACAAGAAACAATCTACAAGAAAAGTAGAGTGTATAAAATAAAGCAGTGAAGCAGTTAGAATGAGAGTGAAAGAAGTGAGGAAGAAAGGATGAGTAGAAGCAAAACAATTATTAACGAGTAAAATTGCGGCCCCACAACCTAAAGAAATCGAATCCTCATCAATCTCAATGCTTTCTCACTCTCTTTCCTACAATCTTAGTAGTTGATTCTCCCATCCTTGAACCTTATTCCCTCTTTTTTCCTATTTTATAAAAATTGCAAAAGTAAAAAACGTATATTAATGGTATTTTATTCAATAATTATTATTTTATTATTTTATCTTGAAGAAAAACCATATAGTCTTTAGCCCGTCCCTGTGTCTCTATGTCTATGTGACCCATTCACTCATTCACTTTCCATTTCCAGTAAGAGAGAGCGACTTCATCTTCAACCCCTTTTCAAAACAGCTCATTCTCCTTATTATAAATCTTCTCTTACTTTTTCTCTCTCTTCTTCGTCTTTTATTTATTTTTTCTAAAATGTAAACAAAAACAATCTTTCAAACAACAAAATCTACAGTTTCAATCTGTCGGATCCTGTTGGTATTGTGTGGATCCTTGGATCGTGATCCTCTACTCAATCCTCATTCTGGTCGGTTCTCTTTCTGGGGTTTTAGATCTCTTTGTTTTGTGCACTTCAAGTCGTTGCTCATGTCTTTTTTATTGACATTTAGTCGATTTTCCTCACAATTCTCCCCAACTGGGTTGAATTTTGTTATAAAGAAATTGTTTGATTGTTCAGAATTTCTTCCTAAAGAGTGAAAGTTCTCAGCTTTATGTTCTTTTGGTTCAATCATCAGCTTTATGTTCTTTTGGTTCAATCATCAGCTTTATGTTCTCTATATTTTCAGCTAAGCAACTTTCAGAGGAGCTTGAAGGGTGGTTGCAATTGTGTGGTTTGACCAAATCTTCTGATGTGCAGGGAGTGATAGCACCATAAGTGGAAGTGCCTTTTTTTATTATTGATTTTGGTTTTTGAGGTAATGTGTTTGAGTCTATAAAAGAAAACCACTAACATAACAAAATAGCCAATCTCAACAATTTCATAAAAAAAACTTAGTTAGAACTATAGTAGATTCAATTCTCGCTCAACTAAAAATCTAATTGTGACTGTCAAAGCCTTATTTTATATATATATATATATATATATATATATATATATCTTTAAATTTAGGTGGAAAAAAGTCTTACATGTTATTATAACCTTAAAAAGTTTCATATTCAGTTGTTCTTTTCTTTTCATGTAGTTGTCCATAAAAACTGAATATGTGAAGGCTCTTAATGTACAATACTTTCTGGATAATTTTATGACTTTAATGGCTAAACCAAATATAATAAATTTACTTTATTTGTTTCTCATTATGATATTTTTACTGATTTCAAGTACTGTTTCGATGATCAGGTTCAAAAGATCAGCTTTTTTATTCTTTCAATCGATTTCCCTCACCATTCCCCCAACTGGCTTGAATTTTGTTATAAAGAAATTGTTTGATTGTGATCTTTTAATTTTTAAAATTTTAATGTTTATTTTCAGCTAAGCAACTTTCAGATGAGCTTGAAGGGTGGTTTTTAGGTGTGGTTTGACCAATTCTTTTGATGTGCGGGGAGTGATAGCATTGTAAGTGGAAGTGCCTTTTTTTATTATTGATTTTGATTTCTGAGGTAATGTGTTTCAGGCTATAAAAGGAAATCATTAACATAACAAAATGGCCAATCTCAAGAGTTTTATATAAAAAAAAACTTAGTTAAACTATATTAGATTCAATTCTCACTCAAGTAGAAATTTAATTGTGACTGTTGAAGCCTTAGTCTAAATATTTATTTTTTAAAATTTTAGGTGGATAAAAGTCCTACATGTTATTTATAACCTTAAAAGGCTTCATATTTGGTTTTAGCATTGAAAGATGGCTCGTGGATGTGGTTTCCAGCATAAGCTTCAGTATATTATCTTCAAAATACATATATAAAATACATATATCGTGAGACCATTTTGTTACATAGTCAAAGAACAAGGGTTTAGCTGAAAATGAATATGCTGCAATTTAGATGCTAGAGCATATGTGAAATAAGCACATAGTTATGCAAAATAGTTTTCATCGTTTTCACATTGCTATGTTCCCATCACTATGGTATTTCTCTCATTGTGTTCCAACTTTATATAATGCTTAAATCTTCTTTCTTTGTCTTATTTTTGACATAATGTTTCAGTCTATAAGGACTAATTGAACTAAATTAGATCCCTAAATGTACTTATTTTTTAAACTGTAGCATGGAAACCCTACTTTTCAAGACTATTTGCTGATTATCACAAGCACTAATAATGATGACTAAACTAGAAAATAAATTTACTTTATTAGTTTCTCATTATGATATTTTACTGATTCTATTCTTTAACTTTCTCAAATATGGTCTAATCACATATGCATTCTAATTAACAATTACTTTCTAAACTTGTGCCTTTATCTTTTGACCCGTGAATCCACAGGTGATATTGAATAACAACTTCTGGAGTTTCCACAACAACCAAGTAGTTCCACTGGAGCAGGTGTGCGCATTAAAAGAAAGATGGTACTAGCACAAAAGAATTTGAATATGAGATACAACAACCAACCATTGGTCATTCATGATCCAAATAAAAAAAAAAATGAGGTCCATAAGAGTGCTCACTTCTTCTAATTGCAATACCACTACGTTAAAATGTGTCCAATCGAGTACTTTACATGTCTGTTTTCGAAGCAATGAAGGTACAAACAGTTGCAATCCAACCATCTCTGAAACATGTACGCATACAGATTCTGATGCATCTAATGGTTAGTTCCAATAAATTTAATTTACTTTTACATGTTAAGGTTTAAATCATATTCTGATATTTGTTAATATAACCTAGATGTTGATTCTACTAGCGAGGAAGAAAACTTAGTTGCTCTTACCACCACAAATCCAATGTATTTACGCATAAAAGGTATTACCAAATTAATCATACACAAATTATTTATGTCATCTTATCTTACTAATTCTATTTTCTTATGTTGGAATATTTTGATATTGGAGATCCAATTATACAATGCAAAGAGTGTCAAGCAATGATGTGGTATGATGAGAGGATAGACAAGTATAAGGATGTTGTCAATCCAAAATTCAACCATTGTTGTAGCAATGGGAAAGTTCAATTATCATTATTGCAGCTAGCACCTCAACTGTTGCAAAATCTCTTATTTGATTAATCTGCAAGTGAAATCAAGAACTATCAACAAAACATTCAGATATATAATATTATGTTTGCATTTACATCTCCTGGAGCAAAGGTTGATAGAACTATAAACAATGGAAAAGGGCCACCAATTATTCGTATTCAAGGTCAGTCATGCCATAGGATTGGTAGCCTTCTGCCTCCACCTGGTGATGTACCAAATTTTGCACAATTATACATTTACAATACTGAACATGAAGTTGAAAACAAATTACATGTTGTTAGGTATTTATAATTCTAAAACAAAGGCCATTTAATTTTTTTGCATTTTGCTTTGTCAACTTTCAAACTAATAAGTGAGCTTTAAATTCTAATTTTTTTTCTTTCTTTTGATGCAGTGACATGAATAATGTTGACACTAATATTGTGTCAAAATTAGCAGCTATGTTAGATGAACATAATTCTCATGCAAAATCCTTTTGTATGGCGAGAAATAGGCTAAAAGAGAAAAATTTGCTAGATCTCAAGCTAAACATCATTGCCAACCGCATCAAGGATGGTCAGATATATAATATCCCAATTGTATCAGAAGTTGCTGCATTGTTTGAAGGGGATGCAGATACAATCTCAACTAGGGATATCATTCTAGAGACACAACGTGAGGATTTCACTACTACAAAAGCCTCATTTCACGACGCCAGATTTACGACGGTTGTAAAATAACCGACGTTGTATAAGAACCGGTGGCATTTTTGTAATTATTTGAACACTAATATAATAACAATGTCGGTTTTATCAATGACCGACGTAGTATGCAATAATTCAAAGTCGGGTTTGTTGAAACCGTCGTTGTATTCAGTAATTCAAAGTCGGTTTTACTAATAACCGACTTTGAATATTTTTAAAATAATAAAAAGTAGATTACTTTCCCTTCTTCTGCAAATGCGTCCTTGCTGTCTCACATACCACGAAAGTTCTCCATTGAAGCAAGCTTCGTTGCGAACATAGGAGTCATACAACAACAACCACTGTCACCTTGTTGTACCTGGTAAGATGCATTACGTGTTTCACTAAGCTACCTCTGTGACCCTTTTTCCATCCTTCATTCTTCACTCATTCATCTTCCTTCAGGTTTGAGTCAGAACCTGCTTTGAATATCGCCACCGCGTCCACCAACATAGTCCGAATCAGTTCCATTAGCGAATACGTGATTGTTTCCGATGGCGACTTCAAAAAAAAGTCTACAGGGTCAGTGAGTTAGGGTTCAAGTTCCGTCGAATGGGAGTTGGACTTTGACATTGTTGATTTTCAGGTAAAAGCTTTATCTGGGTAAAGTTTCTAATGATAGTAGAGGTACAGTATCGATGTTTTTTGTCTTGGCTTTGGTCTCTTGGTTACCAAAAAAAAAAATAGAAATATCCTCTTTCCACACCTTCTATAATTTGATTATCTGGGTTACTGCTACGGACTAAGTGCTGCATATAGGTTCCCTGCTATGTTACACCCTATGAATTGGAACTTAGCATCAACATTAGCTGTGTTTCTAAGCATACTGTTGCTAGTTCGAACCTGAGAACACTAGTAGCTTGACCTCTCGTTAATACCGGTATCTAGTAATGGCATATGTACACACTGTTAATCAGTAAATTTTTTGGATTGTTGCTCAATTCAAGTTCTGTCTTTCACACTTTGTCTCTATGGTGCTTGCATCTATTGCTCTTATGATACCTTTATCTAAAAACTTGCATGCATGCTTGTAGTTGTAGTTAATTACCTTTGATTACAGAAGTGTGAAAATGACTGAAATGGATTGAGAACTGATCTGTTAGCTTTTGAAGGCTAGAGCTTAGAATCACTTTACCACCAAGAAACCCAATTTTGTCATTCAGAGCAATTTGGATCTCTCTTCTCTCTTTCCTTCTTGGCAGAAATCATGACTAGGTTCAGTGCTACATACCAATTTTTTTTTTATAAATATTTTCCATCTCCACATAAATTGATCCCCATTGTTTAGTTAATTTCTGAACATATTTCTCTCCTATAAATAGAACCCTTTGTGTGCTTTGTCTAGCCATGAAGCATGACGCAGATGAAGATCAAATGTTGGTTGTCTCTTGGAGTTCCTCTGAACAC
>PYAF01005901.1:1742304-1795790 GCA_007407185.1 Glycine tomentella
CTGCTGTTACTGCTTTAGAACTAGTTTCTAAGGCATTGTCAATAAGTTTATACTCAGAAAAATTGCTTCAAATGAAAGCAAAGGCTCTATGTTTGGTATTTTCTATTCCAAATATTTGCTCCACTCATCTTTCTGCATTTGTATTCTTTTTTTATGTTGTTGATGTTTTTGTTAATCAATTTGGATTAGGGAGAATAAACAGTGCTTTTTATTATTGTAATGTCCTGCAGCTACAAAAGTATGATGCAGCAATTCAGCTTTCTGAACAGAGTCACCATCTTGCAGAAAAGAATTTTGTCTTGGCAAACAATGTAGACAACTCTGATTGTACCTTATGTGATAGTTACTCAACTGTAAAATTGTGGAGCTGGTCATTGAAATCCAAGTGTTACTTTCGTTTGGGAAGGCTTGAGGTGTCACTCGATGTTCTTCAGAAATTACAGCAAGTTGTGTTTGTCACTGACAAGTAATCCAATTGATTACTGAGCAAGGCGAATTTTTCATTTTCCATTTCAATCAAGATAAATTTTCTTTTTTCAACAGCTAGGGATGCCTTACGATCAATTCAATTGTGTAGGTATGTCATTGATAACATTGAAGACTTGTTGACATTAGCTTCACCAATACGGGAACTTCTGAACCACAAGGTAATTTCAAAATTCCCTTCTTCCTAAATAAGTGCCTGAAACCAGCTGATAATTATTAAATCATCTTGCCCATCATCAGATTTAGTTGCGTAACGTTGTAAATTTGTAATTAATTTAGGGCATAATTCCCCCTTATAATTAGGACTGGTTTAGGACACATTGATTACCACTTACCAGAATACCAGTAATATTTTGGAAGATTTATTTCCCTATTTTCTGTTATTCTTAGGCAGCCTCGGGATTGTATTCCAAAGCAAGCGTCGACAATTCAGATTTTCTGCAACCGTGCTGCAGCTCATCAAGCTTTGGCCCAAATTGCTGATGCCATTGCTGACTGCACTGTGGCTATTGCCCTTGATATGTTTTTCTGAAGTCATTTCAATACGGTGAATTCATGAGTTCATATTTGAATTTTCTTCTGAAAAGCTAGCTTAACCTATTAAAATATGAGGAGTAATATGGATTACACACAGAAACTTCATTTGAATTGAGCAGTTTTTTGGAATATGATGCCTTTTTGTTTGATGCGAATTTTGTTAAAGAACGGGTGTTGGAATCTCACTGATCTGATTTTGCAGGCAATTTCAAGAAGAGCCACCTTGCATGAGATGGTTAGAGATTATGAACAAGCAGGTTACTAACTCAGGAGACTTATAGCTGTTCTTGAAACTCAATCCAATGACAGAGCCAAACAATCTGACTTGCCCAGTGGATCTAATGCTGTCAAAGAATTAAGGCAACCTCATCAACGTCTGCTTTCAGTGGATGATCAAGCCAAAAAGGGAACACCCTTGGATGTTTACCTCATTTTGTAAGTTCTTTATTCAATTGGGGAGTTACCTGTCATAAATTTTTTCCAGTACAAGTGTATAACTCAAACAAAATTGTGTTATGTGGAAAAAATTATACATTATAAGGAAACCTTTTCACTGGTTTTTAAGGTCGATATTGTCAGAATTGTTCTCATTGTTTCCATTGTAGACAAGTAGCACCTCCAAAACTTGATTTCAACCATTTGTTTGGAAATTAAGATCCTACCTAGGACAGACAAGGGGGTAGAAGATAGTAAATTGCAAGATTGTAACATAGATTGTAAGATCGTAGCCAAAATGCAAAATTATACTTAATTTCTGTCTATCACTCAAATTGTAAGAGATGCATTTTCTTTTCTGCAATGCTGATTATGAATTTTTTGGCTACAACAATCCAGTGCACCCTTGCTGCCTTTGTGTTGCGTGCTATGATAGGTCTGGTAAGAATTCCCCTGTACACAGAAGGGTTAATTTCTTGTTCAACATCCATGTAGTTAGAAATGATATTTTTATTCAATATAGAAAAGAGAGTAAGAGGAAGCATTACTAGTTTTATGCAGTAGAAAATGGACTATATAATGTTAAAATAAGTCTGTCACTATCCTTGTTCAGACTGTTATGAGATAGACAGTCTTTGATTTTGATGACATAGGTTAGGTTAGTTTCATATCGAAATCTAATCCACTGTATAGATGCTTCGATTTAGTTACTGTTAATTCATAATTCTATTATTATTGGTACAACTTTGTGTTTCATTAATAATTATACGTCAAATATGTTAATGTCTAACCCTATTAATTTTATAATTTATTAATTCAAGCAACGGTCCATTGTGGTAATTTCTATTTAGCTGCTTTATCATTTTGGATGGTTATCTTGTTTGTCAACTAAGCATTCATTCGTAATTCTCGCATGATTTTTCAGGTAGATTATCATGAGGCGATTTTTTGTGGCGTGTAGATAAGAGGGATTTTCTTCTTTGGACCATTAATTACTAGCACTATAACATTGTTCCTTGGTATTGAGATTGCCGTCCTTGTTGGGGTGACTACAAGGTGATTTTTTGTGTTACTACGTAATGGGTGCATCATAATTGCAAGTGTATATAATCCACTTTTCTTGTTACAAACTGTTCATATTTTGTTGCATAAACTTAGTGAAGCTGAAATCTTTATCTGCTTATGCATATTCATTGTGAAACCATGATACTTGCAACTAAAACTTCAGTGCTTCATTTCTTCAGATATTGAACTAATATGTTTTATGGATCATGAATTGGCTATTGCTTCCAATGCAATTAATGTCATTGTTGTTGTTAATGGTCAGGGATTTGGGTGAAACTGTCAGAAAAGCGCTGGACATTCTACCACAACAAATTTATACTATAAAGTTTTTGTTGGAAGCAACAGATGATGAAAACACAAGTCATGTGGACGTTGCAGTTGCAAGCAAGGACATCATCAACCTATTGAATGTGAAAGCATCAACCTATGTGACAAGCTATGCAGTTCAGAAACGTCTTGAGGTTAGATTATAGAGTCATTTTATGAATAAATTTGACAATGTACGAAAACCAATGTAAGGGGTACTAGAACCTGTTGAGGTTTGCCCACGTATATGTAACCATAGTGTAGATTATGCATATTTATGCACACATGTTTTATGGATTATTACGTGACATTTAATGTTCAATAAAGCTTGTAAAAATACTTCATTGACATAAATTTATGTTTTACGACATGACTTTACTTCCTTGCAAAGTGAAGGCTGATTTCAATAAAATTCGTGATGATATGAGGCATGTGGTAGCATCAAGTTAGACAAAGTAAAATGTGAAAGTTATGGTTGTAATTACTAAATAGTGTATCGTGTGAACCAAAGTTTTGGCATTGAATGAAAATGGTTGCCTAAAGTCGGTAGACTTGAGCAAAACTATACACAGGAAATGAATGTGAAAGAAAAATATGAAAATCTGTATTTTTACAAATTATATTTTGCAAGGCTACCGACCTAAATTATATTTTGCAAATGTTTTTTTAATAAATAATTTCAATTCGAAGTCGGTTTTTACAAAAAAACCGTCCTTATATGCTAGATTCAAAGTCGGTTTGTTTGAATAACCGACCTTGAATATTGACAAAAAAGCATCTTTAAAAGCCGTTATTTTAAATATTAACAAAGCATTTAAAGTCGGTTATTTAAAATAACCGACCTTGAATATGAGCAAGAGGCACTTTTAAAGTCAGTTATTTTAAATAACCGACTTTGTAACTAAGTATTAGCATTTAAAGTCCGTTATTTAAAATAACCGACCTTGAATATGAGCAAGAGGCACTTTTAAAGTCAGTTATTTTAAATAACTGACTTTGTAACTAAGCATTTAAAGTCGGTTATTTAAAATAACCGACCTTGAATATTAGGAATAGCCACTTTTAAAGTCAGTTATTTTAAATAATCGACATTGTAACTAAGTATTTAAAGTCAGTTATTTAAAATAACCGACCTTGAATATTAACGAATAGGCATTTTTCAAGTCGGTTATTTTAAATAACTGACTTTGTACCTACGCATTTAAAGTCAGTTATTTACAAAAACTGACCTTGAATATTGAGCAAAAGGCACTTTTGAAGTCAGTTATTTAAAATAACCGACTTTGTATATAATTCTTCAAAGTCAGTTATTTTTAAAAACTGACCTTGAAGGGACTTTTAAAGTCGGTTGTTTTAAATAACCGACTTTGAAAACTTATATACAAAGTCGGTTATTTAAAATAATCGTCGTCTATTTATATAAAGTATTTAAATTTAATTGTAATTAAAAAAAACTTTCTAAGACGGGTTTTTCAGAACCGACGTTGTTTAGTCATACATTCTACGACGTGTGCTTACAAAGTCGGTTATAAAATCGACTTTAATTGCCTCAAATAACCGACCTTATATGTGATATGTGTAGTAGTGTTTGCAAAGAATTAATGAGTTACATGCCAGCTATTTAGCATTACAATATCCACTTTTGTATTCCTTTGGTGAAGACGGATATAAACATGACATTCTTCACAAGGTGACATCTCTTGGTCAAGCTCGAAAAGAGTGCGCGTTACAATAAGGGAATGGTTTTCTTTTAGACTACAATTCAGACAAGTTGAAGCACAAACACTTTTGCATTCAAGGAAGTTTTTCCAAGAATTTGTTGTTGACGGTTATACCATGGTGGAATTAGAAAGACTTGCTTTCGTCAGAATGAATCAATCAAAGTTAAGAGTTAAAAAATATTCTAATTTACACTAGTACTATAATGAAGGTACAACTCAAGGATCAAAGAGAGGGAAAAATCATCTTGCCTTCAACATTTGTTGGCAGTTGGTAGCCCCAGGTATATGGAACAACTATATTTGATGGTATGACTATATGTAGTAATGTAGGATTTCCCGATTTATTTATCACTTTTACATGTAATCCTAATTGGCCCAAGATACAAATATTGTTGTCTCCAATGAATTTGAAAACTGCAAATATACCTGATGTTATCTCAAGGGTTTTTAGAATTAAATTCGAACAAATGTTGACTAATTTAACAAAGTAACACTTACTAGGCAAGGTCCTTGCATGTAAGTTATTCTTGCTCAATTAAAAAATCATTTTTTGTTGTCACAAACTTTGCTTATGTTTAATTTCCTAATAATAGATATGTATACTTTAGAATTTCAAAAAAGAGGATTGCCACATGCACACCTACTTCTACATCCTTCTAGCAAGTATCCTACACTAGAAGACATTGATAGAATTATATGTGTTGAAATACCATCAAAGGATAAAGAAGAACTTTATCCATTAGTGCAAGCTCACATGATTCATGGTCTGTGTGGCATAATCAATTGTTTATCTCCATGTATGAAAGATGGATTATGTTCAAAGTTCTATCCTAAGAAATTTCAGAGCTGCACAATTTTAGATACAGATGATTATCCTTTTTATCAAAGGAGAGGTACTAGTAATACAGTGACAAAAAATGGTATTCTACTTGATTACCAAAGTGTTGTGCCATATAATAGAGACCTTTTGCTAAAATACCTTGAACACATTAATATAGAATGGTGCAATCAAAGCACCTAATTAAATACCTCTTTAAATATATTAATAAAGGGTATGATTGAGTGACTGCTCTTATTGTCAATGATTATGAAGATAATATTTGAACAAATAAGATCAAAGATGAAATAAAAAGTATTTAGATTGTAGGTTTATTTCAAATATATTTACCAACACAAATATTGTCATTTTTTAGTTAAATTCATTAAAATATTTCTTTTGCAATGTTCCAAGTATATATCACCATATGAAGCAGTTTGGAGGATATTTGCATTCCCAATACATGGTAGAAAACTAGCATATGAATGGCTATATTTTCACTTAACTGGCCAATAATCTGGCTACCATCATGATCATGAAAATATAGATGATGTCCTTTTAAAGCCAAGTGTAGCATCTATGCTCATTGGATGCATGCAAATCAAATTTATCCCGAAGCCAAGAATTTGACATACTCAGAATTTGTGTCCAAATTTCTGTACATTAGAAGTGATCTGTGTTGGAGACCTAGGAAGAAAGGGTACACAATTGGTAAATTTATTTGGGTTTCACCTATTTCTGATGAATTATTTTATCTTAGGATGATACTCATTATCTCCAAAGGGCCAACTAGCTTTGAAGATATTCGAACAGTTGGAGGTAAATTATATGCAACATTCAGAGACACCTACTTTGCAATGGGGTTGTTACAAGATGATAAAGAATACATTGAAGCTATTAAGGAAGCAAATGTTAAGGGTTCAGGCTATTACCTAAGAAAACTTTTTGTTACATTGTTAGTGACTGGCTCTGTCAATAAACCTGAGAATGTTTGGGCGAAAACTTGGCATTGGTTAGCTGATGAAGTACTATATAAACAAAAAATGATTTCACATGACCAAGGTTCTTAAACTTCAACTTTAAGGAATACATTTCCCTGTCTTTCTAAATAGAACTTATTGTACAACTTTTATTCACTAATTTTTTAATTCAACATCTTTTATATTTGGTTTTTCTACATTATTTTTTTTATCCACTATCTGTATTTATTTCTCCTATCTAACTCTTCCTTATTTTTTTGAAAATTATGGTCTATTTACAAATAGAATTATATATGACTGATGTTGAACTGCAAAATTTTACTTTGATGGAAATTGAAAAAGTACTACAATCCTATGGAAAAAGCCTTAGAGATTTCCCAGCATTGTCAATTCCAATCGAAGAACTACCATCCTAGTTTGGAAACCTACTAATTCATTTATAATTGAATTATAATATTCATGAATTACATTCTGAGTTCCAGACATTGTTCTCTTCTCTAACATGTTAGAATGCTATATTTTTTAACATAAATTTCTTAATTTGATTTACTTCAACTTTTACTGAGTCTTTTTGGTATTATTTGCCTCTTATATCATTGAATAATAAGTCACAGAAAACTGCTTACTATTTTTGTTAATGACTACTACACTATGCAATAATGTAGATGAGTAACTATATGATCATTCAAGCAGTCATGCTTTTACCTGGAGGTTGAACAACTTACTCAAAGTTTTCCTTCCCAATACCAACTTTGGATAACTCATTTTGTAATGTACATCGAGGTAGTGAATTAGCTGAACTATTGAAACAGATAAGCTTGATCATATGGGACGAGGCCTTTATGGCACACAAGTATTGTTTTGAAGAATTGGACAAGCCTTTGAGAGACATGAGAATTACATATGAAGTTGATACTATTTTTGGAGGAGACATTAGGAAAAAAATTTCGGTTATTCCTTGAGGAACGCGATTTGACATTGTTTATGCTAACATGAATGCATCCTACTTATGGGATCATTGTACTGCTTTATCATTGACAAAGAATATGCACTTATTACAAGCTACCACAAAATCTGAATATGCATTAGAAGTGGCAGACTTTGCTAAATGGGTCCTTGAAATTGGTGACGACAATCTTGGTCAGCCAAATGATGGATATGCTACAATAGAAATTCCTCCAGACCTTCTCATCCTAGACTACATTGATCCAATTGATGTTATTGTTCAATCCACATATCCTAATTTAACTAATCATTTTATGAATCCACAATTTCTTCAATCTAGAGTCATACTTGCATCTACAAATTAACTTGTGGAACAATAAATGATTATATTTTATCCATCATTGTAGGTTTGTTAATTTTGCTAATATTTTATCCCTGCGCCTAAGAACAATTATACTCATTTAATAGATTTATTTTTCTCATTTACTTTACTTAAAACAACTAACTTCTTATTTATTTCTTTAGTTTACAAACCTTATCAATAGTTTTAAACATTTTAACATAAATTACATAAAATTTATACTCATTTCAACAAACAAGAGCCAATCAAACAATATTCATTCCATTAAAAAACTAATATGCATACATGAAAATTAGAGAATTAAGATTACGTGTTACTCCTAACTATATATTTTTTCCTCTTTTATGTTATTTTCTCAATTCTAGGTGAACAAAGGCAATATCTAAGTTCAGTTTTGCATAAATATGAAATAATAGACAATGATGTTTTTAATGCTATAAGAATTGAATTTCTAAATTTTTTTTACTACTTCTGGGTTGCCTAATCATAAAATCAATGTTAAAATTGGTTCACTAATAATGCTATTACGAAACTTAGACCAAAACAAAGACCTCTGTAATGGTACCAGACTTGTAATCACAAGGCTAGCAAATCATATAATTGAAGCTGAAATCATCTTAAAAAACAATTTGGGAACTCAAGTACTAATTCCTAGGATGTCAATGTTTCTTCTCAATCACCATGGCCCTTCAAGCTAATTAGAAGACAATTTCCAATTATTGTGTCTTATGCTATGACAATTAATAAATCTTAGGGGCAATCATTAGCCAATGTTGGTTTATATCTACCCAAACCAGTTTTTAGCCATGAACAATTATATGTTTCACTTTCAAGAGTGCAAATAAAAAAGGATTAAAAGTAATTATACATGAAAAAGATAGAGACCCTTTGACCACAACTACCAATGTTGTCTTCAAAGAGGTTTTCCAAAATCTCTAACCGGTTTTGTTAACTAGCTCCTATATTATATTTTACTATTCTACCTATTTCTATACTATTAATATTCATTAACCAAACTGATTATCTAGGCCTTCAACCATATTATTTTGTAGCTATCCATTTTGTTTGCCAAAAACATTTGTGCTTTCACAAGTTTGGCTTTCTAATTCTGATTATTCAGCAAACACACTCACTTTATAACAATGAATGAAAATAAATCAAACATGATGTTATACTATTTCATGATTAACTTTCATCCTTTTGAGTTTGGTGTACCTTTTAGTGGAACTCACTTCTAACTAGCAACTTTCACCATTACTTCTTACATTATAATACATAACATTACTCATTAAATGCCTATTTAATTGTATTCAATTATTCATTTTGTAGAGATTCATAGGCTTTTACATAAATTGTCTTTATTATGCATTTTGGTGTGACACAATCTTTTGCTAACAAGTCTTCCTCCCAACCTATTGTCATTCATTTGCACTTCTGCAATGACAACTCTTTAACCGTAACAGGTTTTCCTACAAACCTCTAACCAAATTTGCACACTTTTAGAATAAACTTTACATTCGCTATCTTTACTATGCATTTTGGTAGGAGGCAAACTTGTGTTCATTTATCAAACTGATTATCCAAACCTTTAACCATATTATTTTGTAGCTGTTCACTTTGTTTGCCAAAAGCAATTGTGCATTGACATGTTTGGCTTACTAATTCTAAATTTACTTTGCACCATTTTTTGTGCTTCCGTTTAGTTAGAAATTACATTTTTCCTTTGAATCTTTTAAAATTGTGTCTGTTAGCTGAAATTTTTTTTATGTTTCTTAATAATTTTGCATTATTGATAACAAGATTGATTTTCTTGCATAGATGTTATCGATGTTTTGCATGAGATAACTTTTCACTAGATAAATCGTAACCCAAAGAGGGTATCTTTCACCATGAAGGATCAAAGGTAATTGAGCTATAATTGTGTTGATTCTATCTTTAGTGGATCTTAATTGAGTATTCTGTAATTAGTTATGTTTATAATTGGCAATTATCAAACAGTTGTGTGTACTCATTGGGATGACTACTATTTTCAACTACCGAATTATCTAAAGGAAACAAGTAGCTTGGTTAAGGCTATAATTTTATGAACACATGCTAAAATCAAAGAGGCTTGAGGTTAATTTTTTAGTCTTGGTAGCTTTCTGATTTCCTTTAATGTTATTGTGAGATTACTTAGTTACCATTTTTAACTTTTATTATAGGAATTTACCTGACATCTAAACAATACATGGCAGGGTTCGAAGTTGTTTATTAATAATTCACTGCCTGAAATATAGTCCTTTAAACAAAGATTTAATTTAATCATTTTGTTTTAGATAGAATGCCTTGCTAGGAAAAAAATTAGTCCTATTCACATATTAATTGTAAAGCTAATTATTGTTGGATTGTAGAACTAGTATTAGATTACCTATTGGTGTTCCAACGCTAAACTCTTCAACAAAAGATCAAAGTCTTTCCCAATCTTTTGGATCATCTCAGTACTCTGGGAAAGACAAATTCTTCTATAAAGATGAGGTCAAAAGTCTAGCTCAAGTCAATGAGGCCAGGACTGTGTGTAGTCCTATGTGCTTTTCTTTTTTAAATGGATATGCTTATTAGATTAGGACATTTTGTTCAATATTTGTTTTGAATTGATCCATCGCTTTTCTTTTTGTAAAACTTGAAGGATATGGTTTGTGCTACTATTGGGACAATTAGGAAAATAAGTATAGACAATCAAGGGTGGTGTTATCAAGCTTGCAATAGGTGTAACAAAACTGCTACAATCCTTGATGGCCCATTTACATGTTTGTGTGGAAGATACAATGAGAAAAGTTTGTTAAGGTAATCTGCTACTTAGACTTGGTTGTGTATTAACTTTCTTGATTTTTTTCCCATTATGCTTTTTCCCTTGTGTTTTTTTTTTCCTTTAAAAGATTTTGTTGATTTAAGGTTTTCCCCAGTGCAATGGATAGGTATAGCCTGGAAGTCATAGTGTACAAGGGTGGTAATAAAAAATGCTAATATCTTTCCAGAACCACTAGATAATGTCTTGGGTCATACTCTGACATTCAAGGTTCGGGTACAGTCCAAGTACAAGAATTCATCTGTGCAAAAAATATCTGATGACTGTAATGAGAGCTATCTTGGATTTCCTCTCAAATGAGGTGGTACTTAAATCATTAAATCCTTATGTTGTTGTACTTAACCTATTTACCATAATAATTTTCTTTCTTAATGCTTCATTATAGGGTACATCTAAATCTTAACCTCCTGCTTCAAATGAACATAATTCTATCGAAAATGAAGTATGAGTTATCATAATTATCTATACTAATTTTTACTATGGAATGTTTGTAAATACTTATTTTTACTATGGAGTGTTTATAAATACTTATTTTCATTGTTATCCAACAATCTCTGTCAGTTACTGCTGATCATGATCCTGATACTATACGCAAAATGACTCCAACCAAAAATGTTTCTGTAAGTGATACAAACTATCATATGCAAACTACTCCTCCTGTCAACATTTTTATTTTTTCTTTGGCTTTACTCTTGAAAAACTACTGAAACACAAGAATACCACAATTTTTAAATTACATTTAAATGGTCCCCTAATTTCCATCTAAAATAATGTTTATGCTATTATATTATTGCTCTAAACTTAAATTAATCAATCAATTTACAGTTTACTAATGGAAAATCTAGCAAGCATGAGGTGTATGTAAAAACATAGATAATCATACTGTATTTTTTAATCATCACATAACCTGTTGCATGACAAACCTACTTTTTAACACTATTTGCTGATTATGATAGAGACCAATGATGACTATAGTGGGGATCCCCACTATACAGGAAATCAAATAATTATAATCGAGTTTTTAATTTGAATTGTTACTTTATCCCGCCAATTCAATGTGTCGGATGCTTCAAGTTTTTCTATATATAGGTGTTGTGAAGATGTTATCATCATCAACAGATCGTTAAATAGAGAGAAAGAAAAACACTGAAGCGAATGAGTAAGAAGGATAAAGAAGAATCAAGGTAAAGAGAGGAAAAAAGAGGGAAAAAAAAAATAAAATAGGAGTGGGAAAGCGCCTCCACCTATATGGCTACCGAAATAGCCTTTGCGGTTTCTTTGTGGAGACATAATGGAAAGGAAAACTCCTTGTCTTTTGTTTATTGTATGTTCCTCAGTCTCTTACTATCTTTTGTGTTCTCAAATTCTTTGTTTTTTTTTTTTTTTTTTTTTCTAATTTAGATTTTGTCTCATGTACGTTTTCTGTGCATGAGGAGGGCTTTGGTTTGGAGGAATGTTAAACTCTTTAAATTAGTGATATGAAGAGATTGACATGACTAATCCAATTTCAGGTAGTAAAACACCTCTATTGTTTTCACCTTCGTTTTTTAGTTTAATCATGCTTAAATTTTTATGTTTATATCATATTTCTTTTAGCTTAAACAATCTAAACATGTTACTTTTGATCACCTATATTACAACCAACCTCCATAGAACAAATTTGTTTTCTGATTCTTATAGAATTAAGATCTTCTCCACTAAGGTAAAAGATTCATTTTCTAAAGTTCTTTTTTTCTTTCATTGTCAACTTAATTTTTTTTAGTCGTTCATTAATTTCAAGTTTGAAGCTTTTTCAAGGTATTCCTTCTCTCTTCTGCATTCATTTACCATTTCCTGCTCAAAATAGTTCTTTTGGAAACAAATGTCACTCAATTTGGTTTTCTGTGGTATTGGTTATGTGGAGATTTAGAAATTCAATGATATTTTCAGACAGATCCATGGGAGCTAGCTGACCTCACGGACAGAGTTAAAGTTCAAGTTTGGCATTGATTGCTTTAATATGTTCTGTATAATTGGTTTAATTCTCCCTGGGAATGCACAAATGTGTTGTAATGGAAACATTCAGTGGGAGTGATACACTTGCTTGCAGCCAAATCTTCGGAGTCTTTTGTTTTTTTGGAAGGGAGGTTTTATTCAGAATGATAAAGCTTTTTGCTTTGTAGAGTAGCTGAGTTATTTTTGTGGGCATGAATGTCATGTCTTTGGGTCTTTTATACAAAATATGTAACAACACATAAAATGTGCGATTCTATACTTCAGTTCAGGCATTGTATGATTTGGTTCTTTTTATAACATCATATATATATATATATATATATATATATATTTTGCTTTTAAAAGATATATAATAATTTTTTAAATATTATACTTAACAAAAATACGATATTTACAAGTCAGCTACTAATACTCATAATAATACTACGCATCCAGCTTAATGTAAACTCAATACAATCTCTATGTGATCAACAATTAAAAATGTATTCTTCAAATAATTATGTTAAAATTGTAATCAATTTTTTAAAGTTCATATTTTAAATCAAAAAATTCTAAGACTATATATTCCGTGCACGAGTTTAAATAAAAAACAAAATATGATCTTTCAAAACGAAATCCTTTTCATTCATTTTAAATTACAGATTTGGGAATCAATCAAGCATATTTTTTCAAGGCTTATTACACTGTTCATATATTAGTGCCATTCCGAACATGCACTTCGATTTATTCAATTCTATGCTATTAACATTATTTTATTTATTTATGTAGTCACTCATTGGTTTATTATAGACAATTTGCAAGTATGTTGTGAGTGTGTGTAAGTTAGGAATATAAACGACATTATTCAATTCAAAAACAAATTCAGATCTTAAATTAAGTGTACATGTACCAATAGCCGTCACATGTGAATGCATCCGATTTCCAGAGTTGATAAACCGTTCACCTTCATTTGGCTCCCTCTGGCTTAAGAAGTCCTGCATGATATTAGAAATATGAATAGTAGATCCAAAGTCAATAAACCACGTATCATGGCAAATATACGTCATATTAGATTAAAAAATACAAAGGAAAAATAGTTACCCTTCTTTCCAAGTCAACTTTTATGTTTATAAGGGTTCTTCTTCATGTGCCCTTTCTTCTTATAGAAAATATATCTAGAAAAAATATCTGGACTTCTTAATTTTGGCAATGGGAGGTATACTCTTCATTAATTGATCATTTATCTTTGTGTGTTGTATGATATTTTGAAGGAATTATATTATGATGGGAGTGAATTCTAAATTAGGTGCACTATGAAGGACTCAAATGTCAACCTAGAGTGACTTAAGTTGAGCCGCTAGATCCCACATTTCCATAATGTGTTTTCTCACACCTGTGACTCCAATGAGCCTTATGGATGACAACTTAGACATTAGGGTGCTAGCCAAGACCTTCTCAGAACTTTCAAACTGTTCATCTATTGCTTTCATGAAATCTTTGACGTTTTGGCATTCCAAAATTGAACCACGGATACTAATAGAGATAGAGATACGCATCTTGATGAACATAATGGAAAGATGATTAGATCTTTCCCATTGTTCGTATAACGTGATTTCTTCTGAAGTGCTAGAATCCGGAAGCTCAACTGGCTCATGGATGTTGTGACTACTACATAAAATATACCATCACTAATATGATATGCAGCTACAAAAACACATACACATAATAACAAACAGTGCATATTCAAACCAATAAAAGCATAAAGGTTATATTTTTAACAGCGTAACAGTATAATGCCAAAAGGAAACTCCTTTTACTGTTTGAAAAGACAATAAATGCTTTTAATGAAATTAATCATGCTCGTATGTTTTAAAGGAACAACACATAGTAGATTAATAAAAACATAAAATTTATAAACAAAGGCCATATATATTTAATGTGGCGCATTTTAATTTGATTATAAAATAGATATCTATATGAAGCCTCACAGTAATTGATTATGTATATCAATTACAACGTAAAACCATAACAACACATTTAGAATAATAAATAGCTATCTATTTTATTTACAACGTAAACCAATGAATGAATAAAAGGGAGTTGCATGTGAAACATGATAAACCCCAAAAGGCTTAACTGAAAACCATAACAAACAGCTAGGCAGTCATAGCTCTTGAAGAAAATTAAGAATATGAATTTGATAGCATTCGGAATTTCAATTGCAAAGAATACTAATAGCCTTTAACACACTCACTTTAGATGGAACGAATATTGTTTTCTGATGTGTTTAGACTAAGGACTCTATGCCTATTTATATAGATTATATTCTATTCATCATAAAAAATTGATCCATTATTAACAATTTTATAATTAAAACTGAAATGTTGTTATAAATTTGACTAAGTCAAGTGGTTGAGAAAATAGAAGAAGTGGATGAGAAAAATTGTACCACTTTAATTTGATTTCAAAATTTAAATCAAAACTAACATTAACATAATAGATAAAAAAAAAGATATTTAAAATAAGAGGGCAACAATCAAGATAAAATCCATCATAATACCTCACAAAATATAGCACTCTTCTTTTAATCTGATGTGCTTTATCAACAGAAATAAATAAACCAAGATATTGAATTGAAAATCACCACTGAAAGGATTTTATATACTTGATGATAATAAAGTCAATATGCTATAAATTTTTTACCAAATATCTCTCCACCCAAGAAAATAAAACTCAAAATGAAGACACAAAAAGTGAAAGCGACCCAAATAAAAGTCCAATTTTGCATTGAAATAGACAAGTTGGTAGTTACGATTAATTGCCAGCAAAAATCGTCAAAGACTATATATTTGAAGGCTTGATCTTTCCTCTATAGACATCTGGTAAGAAAGGAAAATCTTTCTGAAAACTAACCACAAAATTCTCTAGAAATTTTTTATCAGTTATGCAAATAATGGCAAGTGCAATTTGTTCTCAATTAGACCTTTTGATCTCAAGATTTTGATTACCGAAAATCTAGGGATAATCCTCTTGTCCAAGTTGTACGCTACAACTTTAGGATATTCTGCGACATCTTCTTATGGCCAACCCATATCCTTCACTAGGAAATTCACTTTTTTGGTAAATGCCTCCTCTGACAACCTCAAAAAATAGGGAAACTTTTGAAATGCTCAGAGAGCCATTTCGCCATTCCAACCCACCTCTCATAAACCTCAAACCTTGATTCCCATTCAGCTTTACTCCTAATTAGAAGCATTTCAACGACCACGATAAAATTTGTTCTCAAGGGATTAAGCCCAACTTCCACAAATCTGGAATGCTTCCAGTAGGCTACAGTCGCATAATTGATCATCAGGAAAGTGATAGAAGCTTGCGGCACAGACTGCCTCAAAACCTCAATGTTTGGAACCAAGTTCATTGTGTCACCATATGTAAAACCAAATCGGGAATTTGTTATAGCTCTAACAACTTCCTGATCATCACCAAGTACACGTCTGAAGATCTCATAACGTGGGATGAAGCTAGAATTTTTTCAAGCTCTTTTCAAGGTATGGTTAGCAATTAAAATCTTGTGCATGTCAGTCTTGAAAAGCTTAGTGGAATGGAAGAACTTGAGTTTAGGCAAAAGGGTATTCTCTGCATCCGCAACAAGCTCCATAGGGTGTTTCTCCACAAGTTTTGTAAGATGGGTTTTGGCGAAGCCATAGTTGTTGAGAATATCAATAACAACATTTAGGCCATATGGGGTTTTCAAATTGATCCTATTGGAGAGTTCCTTGGCTTTTCTTGGGGACACCCCACATGAGTTGATGAGATAAGACACAGTAAAGGTGTCACCTTTGTGGTAGTTTCCATCTGATTCAGAATCAGAAAACGTGCCTGAAGTTTGTGTTGAAAAAAAAAGGAAAGCATTTTGTTTGTGTTGAAGCATAGAACCCAATTGGGTTTGGGTACTCATGTGGTGTGTGAATGATGATAATGGTGCAGTTAATCTTGCAATGAGAAAATTTAAGAACCATTTATTCACTCCCAGATTTCAGTGAACGTTGTCGGGTTTGGCTTAACAACACTGAAGATAACCTATTGCCACAAAGACATGTAACTGGGTTTTGGAATATCCGTGGTTGTCGAGAAGACCAAGGACATCATTTGTCGGGTCTACTGTCTAGAATTCTCATATAAACCCTTCTGAATTTGTAGAGGAACCAAGGGCATGCGGATTCCCTACTATTATTGTCCTCCATTAGGGGTGCAAAACGGATTGCACTGTCCTGCCACGGATCCACCAAAAATGGGTCAACTTGTTCCACTTTACATTTTATATATGAGTTCAATGTGTTACCTTAAATTTTAAAAAAAAATTATAAATATTTTTAATTAATTTTTATTTTATAAATATTAAATAATAAATACTTACTAAAAATAACTGAATGTATTATCTTAATTTTAAATAATATTTTTTAAACAAAAAATAAACTAATTAAAAATTAATAAATATATGTATAAACTATCAAAAATAAATACTAAATTATTTATTTTAATAAAAAAGGATTACTGTGTTGGTCTGTTTTTTTTTTTCTCAACCTGTTTTTTAGTTAGTCAAAACAAAGTGAGTTGACGAGTTACAGATCCCAACTCGTCCTATCAAAAAAAGATAAAAATGAATTAGTCCGATGGATCCAACCCATTTTGTTACTTTTATACATCCTTCATCCTTTCTTTTTTATATGATCCATTTCATAAATTTTTAAATTTAATTATTCTTTTTTACATTCTCTTACTTAATTATTTTTTCTTCAAACATTAATGAAAAACAAATAAAAAGATAAGAAAAAATGATTTTAGAATGATATACAAATAAGATTTAAATATTTTTTAATCTTTGTAATTTAGTATTTTTTGTTTTTCGTCATTGTAAAATTATTATTTTTTATTTTTAATTCTTGCAAATTATGTTTGTTTTATTTTTTGTTCTTGTAATATTTTGGATATCGCTTTTTTAACTGTTCAAAGTGCTACCTAAAGTGCTATAAGGACAAAAATGAAACAAAATTAACTTACAAGAATTAAAAACAAAATACAATTTTATAAGAAAAAAAAAACAAAATTACAAGAATTAAAAATATATTTAAACCTAATAGATTTGTGATTTAACTAAATAGACTAATTTTTTTAAGAAACCTTAACATAGTCTTATAATTGGATACTAAGGAAATACTATTATTTGGACTTTCAAGTTATAATACCGTACTTTTGAACATAATATTTAGGAATTTTATTCTTGTGAATATGAATATGTTTGGTTGATATTTAATAATTTCAGACAAAAAAAATATGTTTTGTTTAATTAAAAAAATTAAAAATTCTGGAAGAAAAAATGTGAAATTGTGAAATGGAGAAATAATACAAATGCAAGCGACTTTTGTTATGAAAATTAGAAGCAACATAAATATGAAAATTTTAAGCTGTGTTTGTTTCACATAATCATAATTACGAATTATTCTTGAGAATGTGAACATTTTAGGAATTTTAGGAATATTATACTTAAGAATATTATTCTCATGAATATGTATAGTTAATATTTAATAAAAAAAACTATAGTTTTTTATTAAATATCAACTAAACATATTCATCAGAATAATATTCTTAAATACAATATTTCTAAAATGTTAACATTCTCAAGAATAATTTTAGAAAATAATTTAAATAAAACATTGAAAAAAAAGTGAAAGAAGAAATGTGAAATCATGATGAGGAAAGAGGTAGTTGTAGAGAATAGAAATGTAATATACACACCTTTCATTATGGAAACGAGAAGCACGTAAATATAAAAAAATTATATTGTATTTGTTTCACATCTTTTTAAAATGAAAAATGAAAACTGTTTGTGTCACACTAATAATTTAAAATAGTTTTATGTTGACATTTAATTAAAAATAACTAATTGTAAGACTTATTTTATACTGTGATGCGTAATATTTTTGTCTCTCTTATTTAAATATAAAAAATCGTGTATATCATAATGTTTGGAACTATTAGGGCATATTAATCAAAGTTGTAATTATTTTATAAATAAAAAAAGATTACTTTCTTTATCAAAGAGAGTTTAATTTCATTATTTGAATAGTATACATAAATTGTGAATTGTTTGTTGTGAACTAACTTTGAATCCTTTTTAAAAAATAAAAAGATAACTTTCTCTCATGCATACCTTTTTCTTCTTCTCTCCCTATAAAGTTGATTACTTACCACCGAGTTTCTCATCCACTTGCAGTTCAATTATTCCAACACTTTAAGATTCTACCCATCTCATAAACTTGTTAATGTGTAAATTATTGATTAACTTCTAGTATAGATTAGCTATCATACTGGTAATCTATTTTCAGCTTATAAGTAATCATTCCTGTGTCCGAAACTAATACTTTTGTTAACCAGTAACTTTGTCATTGTTAACAAATAACAAGTATATCATGTTATAGTAGAATCAGTCAATGGCCAAATATGATATGGAAGTTTTGTAATGTTAAATAAATTAGAACCTTTTGTTTACAAGTGAACCAAATAACAGTCAATTGCTAAATGTTACTTGGCCAAGAACAAAATATTTACTTCCAAACTGAATATTAAATGGATTTCTGTTGAATATTTTTTACTTGAGACGTAAACAATTAAAACTTGAAAAAAAAAAAATATACACTTTATAGCTTTCTGATTTCTAGTGAACAGAATTTACAAGCTCAAACAATTTGATGCTCATTGGAACAACTTTTACATACTTCTTGTAACCATTTTGGTAAACTTTTGGGGACCTAGAAGTGCTCTTCCATATGCAGCAGGTAGTGATAATAGCTTATTAACTTTACCTACATAAGCTCTTTTAGTGAAGTTATTGTAGTCATTGGCTTCAATAGAATCTAAGATTTGCCTATACAACAACAAAGATGCCCATACTGGCCACCTGCTTGCAGAGTTGAGCTCTGTAACTCCCTTCTCTGCCTCATCAAAAAACATCCTTGCTCTCTGTATTTGGCCCTTCATGAAATTGCGCCACTTGTCGGTAACTTTCCCTCTAAAAATGTCATCATCTGATAGGCCAGCTTGTACCAATTCATCTTGTGGAAGATATACTCTTCCTCTTCTTGCACTGTAATGATCATCAAGAACAAGAAATAATTAGATACATAATTTTGTTGACTGCTAAGGGTCAAAACGGCTAAGAAATAAGAGTTTTTTTTTTTTTTTAATGAAAACTCTAATAAACCATTTTTATTACACTGAGTTTTTTTAATATAAATCATAGTTTTACATGGCTACTATAGCAATCTCATTGGGAAAGGAATAGTATATCACTTTTTTGGTTTAATACAAAAAATATCATTTTGATTTGGAGATTCCCTCCCCTCCTTATTCTACCTCAAATTATATTGATAATTGAAACTAAATGCTATTCTAAATTAAGTTGAATTGTAGAATTTCACTTCTTTATTGTTGAGATATACTTTCTTGGAATTGAGGTTTTTATGTATGAATGTCAGTCATAAAGATATTGTTGTAATTCTAACTTCTCTATTTAGTTTCAAATACAAGATATTAAGATATTGTTGTATTTAAAGATCCTTACTCTTCTCCAACGTCTCTGAGAATGTTGGTAAGTTGATTAGCAATGCCAAGTGCCAAGGCAGCATTATAGACACTCTCTGTTGAAGCCTTTGATTCTGGTGCAATCCCCATTACTGGAACACTCATGAGTCCCACTGTCCCAGCTACATAGTAGCAGTAAAGGTAGAGTTCATCAAAGTTATTGTATCTTGACTTTCTCAGATCCAGCCTCATCCCTTCAATCATGTCCTTAAATGGCTATTCAAACAGACAATTCATTGGAACTTGGATTAGTTTTTAGCACATAAAAATAAGTAGTACCCGCTATTGTTGCTAAATGCTAAGTAATTTATACATAATTGAACACTAGATACTCTAAATTATACAATTCAACACTTATCTTGTAGACCACAAGTTCCTACAAGTCACAACAATTCAGCCATCAGCTAACGACCAGATTCATCATGTTTTTTTAGGGGCTTGTATCTTTAGACAATTGGCATGTTTGGTAATGCTCATTCCAGGAAAAATAATTGTTTTTGGTTTTAAGCTTTCTCGGAAAGTTTTAAAGAGGAAAAAAAATGGAATCTAAAAAAAAATTAAGTACCCCATTGTCCAGGCAGTCTTGCCCTTACATATGCAAAGAGACTATTTTCGGATTCGAACCCATGACCAACAAGTCACCAAGGCACAACTTCGTCGCTATGCCAGGGCTCGTCCTAAAAAAAAAAAAAAAAACCGGAATCATTTTTCTCAAAATAAGCTGAACAAGCAAGTATATCCTCACATGTTTTGTGGCTTTAATCGAGCACCACCATTTTCCTTGTTCTTGAATTTGAACTAGGCTAGCTCAACTTGAAAAGATTGTCCAACTCCAACACAACATCTTCACACTTAGAATAGCACGTCTTTGGGAAAGTTGCAAGGGCAGGTAGATGCTTAAATAGTTGAGGGTGACTCAACATTAATCTACGAGAATCTTTGATACCATCTTGACGTTGGGCCGAGTTTAACTCAACTCTAAAAGCTAACTCATTAGGTGAGGATTATTCAAGCCTTTATAAGCTCTGTTTTGGCCATATCTATAATTGATGTGGGATATGAATACTTGTTGACTAGTTTGAATTCTGATGTAAATGAAGATTTATTTTCCCCACAAACTAGGATAGGTAACTAAGGTTCAATTTCAGAGTGAAGTTTTTGGGCTTTTGGTCTACCTGTATATCAACTGGGTACTTTGAAACTGTATCTGAGAGGGCAGCATCATACATATCATAAGGCCGGCCTTCAAAAACATCGTATAGTCTTTGCTCCCACCTGTCCAAGGCCTTTGGTGTGATGTGAGAAGCATTAGGTCCATCCACTAATTCATCTGTTCTTCTGCACCACACTGCATGCACAAAGTGTAGTCAACTTCAAAATAAATAAAAGTGGACCACAAGCCTCGTTGGATAAGCTTTTGTAGAATGCCAATTAGGATAAGCGCATATACCATATATGGCCCAGATGGCCTTTCTGCGCTCTTGGGTCATCAATTGTGTGCCTGAGATTTGCAGTTCACAATTAACCAATCAAATTGATAACAACAACAGCAACAACATATACTAAGAAACATTAAATAGACCAGCAAAGAATAGTGACCAAAATTTGAAATCATTGAATGGACTGTTGATCCACACTGCCTTGGGAATAAATAAGCCATTTCAATTATAGTAAACATTTTGCAACAAAGTGAAGGCATTTTTTAGACATAGTACAATTGGCAAAAGTGAATTATAGAGATCCCTCTCTTAAGTGAATATTCCTCTAGAATCAACCAAGAAGGAAGAGAAAAGCGTAAAATTTGAACCATGAAGGGGGTTACTTCTTCACAACAGTTAGTCAATGACTGAATTTTCTTAATATGAAACTGATATTATAATGAACTTTAAAAAAAATGCACAAAAACTCATTGTAACAAGGGACAATGATTAAGAAAAACAAAAAAGGCCAAAACAAGACAGAGAGAGAACGTACCAAGATAAAATGTCTTGGCATATTCAGCACAGACTTCACCACATCTATCATAAGCAGCACTCAACAGATCCCCATTGGTTAAATCACCTTCAACTGTTGGTTTATATAAATTCAGTGCTCTCTTTGTGCCCTTATTCTTCTCCTTGACAAGTGCTGCTTGCTTCAACACCACCTCATATACCCTCTCCTCTGAGGATCTTGAAGGGTCTGCCACTGCTGGTGAAAAGCTTGCAAAACTGATCCCATTGCACAGTCCAAACCTCCTCTGGCTTCTGCCACCTCTTCCAGCAAGACCAACAATGGAGATGGGGTTCACCTTGGGTCCACAACTTACCCAAAGAAGAACACCAGACATCTCAAACACTTACTTCTTGTGCTGCACCTTTGAATGGCACAAAAAGTGATGAAGTGCACACACCAGAAAAGAAAGGGAGCAAGAAAATTAGAAAAAATTGAGAAGTTGTAAGTAACTTTGATGGGAAAAATGGTTGGTTTTTGTGAGGCTAGTACAAGTTTTAGGACCTGCTATTATTATTATTATGCTGAGTGAGGATATAGAGAGAAATATGATTGGAAGGCTAAATGCAAAGGTAATCTCTTGTGAGGAATATGCTCAGTTGTAACCTTAGCTGACACATGTTAAATGTATGGACGGTGGTGTAGTAATCTTGAACTTGAACAAGTTGCTTGTCTTTAATGCAAGACTGTTCCTTCTCACTCCTCCCCACTCTCTCTGTCTACCCCCTTTTTAACGGTTGTGAATTTGTGATCCAATGTTTTTGGTTTTGTTTGTTTAGTAGCATGTGGGTTAAATATGCTTGAGAATGACTTGTTTAGCGTCAACATGATTCAACGCTAGTATTACAACATGGTGTGGCATCAACTACACATGGTTCGCACATAATTTTGTTTTCTAAAAGTGTTTAATCAAAAGTTTGATCATAAGTATGTGTATATAGAAAAATATTAGTCCCTTGATTAGATCACATTATCTCGAAAGAGTAATGTTTGTCTTCCGATAAATAAATATCCTAGATTTTTTTAAAAAAGAAAATCAACCATAGTCAATGCGGAATTGTGTAAACTTTTCTTTTTTTCTCTTTTTTCTATATGTAATATTTTTTTTGACAGAACCATATGTAATTGAAAAATCAACCATAATTTTCTTTCTATAGTCAATGTAATTTTTTTTTCTATATGTAATTGTAAACTATGAATAGTATAATTGTCATCTTCACGCATCTAATGATGTGTTAGAATTCTAAAACGCTACTAAATACGTAACAGTACTTAAACAGCCAATTTTTTATTAATGATATTTTCATGAACTATTACGGCGTGCGGTAAGTATACTTTTAATATTGTTTTTAAATCTATCAAGGATTATGATGTGTTTCGATAAATAATTAGTTAAGTTGTTATTTGACAAAAGGTTATTACACGAGAATTTATAATCCAAGGGTTTAATTCAATATGTTTAAGTGTAAGTTTGTGCATCAAAAGGACTCTCTTTGTTACTTCTGCGTTAAAGTGCATGAGAATTCACACTATCAAGATTTCAACGGCAACACAAACGTAGCTTAAGTTGACAAACTTTGTCGTAGAACTTATGAAACTAAGTTATAATCGTTTATAAAAAAAGTCATAAATTACTCTCATAAAAATATTTAAAAAGGGAAAAATTATGTTTTTAGTTATTGAATTTTTTGATATTTTTTATTTTGATCCCTAGGCTTTTGGTTAACCTTGACTAATTCTCTAACTTTTGTTTCATCCAATATTTTAGTTCTTATGTCTATTTTGAATGTTAAAAAATGAAGTGACACATAAATTTATTGTTATTTTATTCAACATCAACATTAACATCATCAATATCAACAACACATTTAATTCAAGTTAATTGGAGTCAGTGGTAGATGAACCCAATGATAAATAGAAAATAGGACAAAAGAGAGAAAAAAAAGTTAAAATAAAAGAATGGTGAAAGGAAGAAAGGAGAAAAACTAAACAAGGGAACGACTGAAACATAGAATTACTGATGGGTTTAACCCTCCACCAAGATTATAGCTTTTCTCCACTCCGTCCTAAGACATATTGTCCGCCAATCTATATCTCACTCCATTAGGTCTTATTTAACTATCTTTCCCCAGGTAAGTTTCGGTCGAACTCTACCTCTCTTTGTGTCTAGCTCTTGGTAACAAACTCTTGTTCTTACAGGAGCATCCAGTGGTCGTCTCATAACGTTCCCAAACCATCTCAATCTATGCTCCCTCATCTTTTGACATACCGGTACCACTGATACCTTTCGTCAAATATCCTCATTTCTTATCTTAACCATCTTCGTATATCCACACATCCACCTTAACATTCTTATTTCTGCTACCCCTATTTTATGCTCATGTTGCCTATGTGCTGGCCAGCATTCTGCTCCATATAGCATTGCCAGTCTAACAACTGTTCTATAGAATTTTCCTTTTAGCTTAAGGGGAATCTTGCGATCACACAAAAACCCCGATACACTCCGCCATTTCATCCACCTGCTTTAATTCTATGACTTACATCCTCATCGATCTTACCACCTTTTTGCAACATTGATCCCAAGTATCTAAAAACATCTTTCTTGGGTACCTTTAACCCTCGAAAAACTCACACTTCATATATTTCATTTTGCTCTTGCTTATCTTGAATCCTTTAGACTCCAAAGTGCTTCTCCAAAATTTCAATTTCCTATTAACTTTGGTCTCATCAATAAGTATGATATCATCCGCAAAAAGCATACACCACGGCACTTCCTCTTGAATATCTTTCGTTAGTTCATCCATCACTAAGGCAAAAAGATAAGGACTAAAAGCTGAACCTTGGTGGACACCTACCGTGATAGGAAAATACTTTGATGTTCCATTACAAGCTTTCACACATGTGGTAGTCCCATCATACATATCTTTGATTGCATTAACATACTTTATTGTTATTTTATTATGATTCAATTTTTGACAATTAAAAACTGTGAAAGTTTTAATTAATGATGATTGAGAATTGTTGAATTATGAAATTAAATTTCAAATTATTTTTATGAGTTGTTAGGCTGTTAATTATTTGTTAGGTTGTTGCAATGTACGTTTGCATAAAATTAGGAGTAGAATAGTTCATTATTGCTAATTATTAGCAGGTTGTTATTGTTGATTATTAGCAGACTGTTATTACTGATTATTAGCTAAATATTAAGGTTGTTGCACTACTTTTGTATAAATAAAGAACCTCAACATGAGGGAAAGATATATGAATGAGATAATATTTCCTTGTAATTATTGGTGTTTACCTTTTTGACATGGTATCAATAGAGTCAGGTTTTAAAATACCGTAACCACGATTCTTGAAGAGCCAAGTTTTTGACTTCATACCCGATTACCCGTCTCAAATCCTTCTTTCTTTCCCACGTTCCTATGGACACTCTGAACCCGAATTCATCATCCCCTTTAGAAAGCCCCCATTCAAGCGACGCTAACCCCATCATCATCCAACAAGATTCTTTTTCCTTCCCTGTAACAATCGTTCTCGATGAATCAAATTATCCTCTATGGTCCCAACTGATGGACATGCGCATTGCAACTCGCAATAAATCTGGATATCTCACCGGTACGAATCCAAAACCTCCCCAAAATGATCCCACTTTTGCTGCTTGGGTTACAGAGAACAAACGGGTAAAGAGCTAGCTCATCGATTCTTTGAGCCCTTCCCTTATGGCCCGATTTTTGCATTTGGAGACTGCATCTGAGATCTGGGAGGCTTGCAAACGAACGTATTATGACTCATCTGACGAGATGTGCCTCTTTAAATTGAATCAGAGGTCTTTCTCCACCAAACAACAAGGACGTCCCTTGGCAACGTATTACAATGAGCTCCTTGCAATTTTTCAGGAGATTGATCATCGCACGACATCTCAGGCCTCGACCGTTGATGAAGTTTTTCATCTCCACTCTGCCATGAAACGTCTGAGGGTCCACATATTTCTCAGTGGATTAGACCCTGAGTTTGATCACCTTCGCGGTGAGATCCTTTGAAAGGAGCCCAAACTCGATCTTGAGGGTTCTTATGCATTTGTTCATCGAGAAATCACCTAAAGGCAGACCATGCAAGCTTCTCGACCTTCACCAGATAACATAGCATTGCACACTATCCCTTCCTCTGGATCTTTGAAACCACGAAAGCCTCCATCTTCTACAAAATCCCATCAGTATTCTTGTACCCATTGTGGGGCCACTGGTCACTCCAAACAAAGGTGTTTTGAAATTATTGGATATCCTGAATGGTGGGATTTCAACAAATAGCTCGCCGAAAAATCCCTACTATTGCAATTGCTTCCGTCAAGTCTGACACCCTGCCCATTCTACTACATTGGTTGCTCATTAGGGTAATTTTGGTAAATCTTATGCATTCTCTGCATTGTCTAGAAATCATAGATGGGTAATTGACACAGATGCATCAGATCATATGATTAGAGATTCTTCTGAGTTACATAATTGTGGACCTTGTACTCAAAGCTTTATCTCCATCGCAAATGGTGACACCTCACCTATTATTGGACAGGGATCTCTTTCTTTATCTCCTGATATTTTCTTGGATTTTGTTTTGATTGTTCCTTCTTTGGAATTTAATCTCTTATCTGTTTCAAGAATCACCTCTTTTTTGAATTGTTCGGTTACCTTTTGGCCTGATTTTTGTGTTTTTCAGGACATCTCAACACGGAAGAAGATTAGTTATGGAGTTAAACGTGCCAAGTTATACTTCTTGGATCTACATTGTCTTCTCCATCTGTTCAATCTCTCAATACTACTGCTATTAATAAAGCCTCTGATTCTATTTGGTTATGGCATCATAGATTAGGGCATCCTTCCTTTACCTATTTAGAAAAATTATTTCCCAAGTTATTTTCTTTTGTGAATAAGAATGATTTTAAATGTGCAACTTGTGAATTGGCCAAGAGCCATTGTGTTTCTTATCTTCTCAGTCTCAATAAAAGTAATATTCCATTTCAAGTTATTCATTCGGATGTTTGGGGACCTTCACAGGAACCCTCCATATCTCAAGCAAATTACTTTGTTACTTTTATTGACGAATATACTCGAATGACGTGGGTTACTCCTTTAAAACACAAAACTGAGGTATTTACTGCATTTAAACGTTTTCACTCTCTGGTTCAAAATCAATATCAGTCACAAATTCAGATTATACAAACGGATAATGGCACTGAATACAAAAATCATATTTTCAATCCTTCTTGACTGATAATGGCATTAAACATCAAACATCTTGCACATATACACCACAATAAAATGGATTAGCTGAGCGAAAAAATAGGCATTTGTTAGCGGTTGTTCGAGCTTCTTTATTAGGCATGAATGTCCCCAAAAGGTTTTGGGGAGAGGCAATACTTTTCGCTGCCTATCTGATTAATAGAACCCCTTCCAGTGTTCTAAATTTTCAAACACCTCAACAAAAACTTGAATCTCAGTTTTCTATTCCACATGTTCAAAATCTGGAACCTCGAGTCTTTGGTTGTAGTGCCTATGTCCATACTCCAGAGTCCTGCGACACAAACTAGATCCGTATGCTACTAAATGTATCTTCATTGGTTACTCTGAATCTCAAAAAGGATATCATTGTTTTGATCCTACTTTTCAAAAGCTACATATTGTTTCCTTTCATGAACAAGAACCTTATTTTTTAGGGGGAGCTCTCGGTACTTCTCCTCAAGGGGAGAAATCTCCTGATCAATTTGGAGGAAAAGCTACTTCTTGAAATTGTTCCTAATCCCATCTTTGATTCTTTGGTTGAGGGAGCTAATTCTGTTACAGTTCCTGATAACACATTCCCTCAAGACAAAACAATGGAGGTACAAGCTAAAGACCCACAAATAACTCAAATAACTGAATCTTCTTCCAGAGATGATCCTGAACGGCAGCAACCTGTTCCTAATACTAAAATAGTTCCTGAATCAAACACATATCCTTCTTCTTTGCACATCCCAACTGAAAATCCAAACACAAATAGGTATTCTCTAAGACCAACCAAAGGAATTCCTAGAAAACAATATGAACCGGACCTGCAGGCTAAAGCTAAGTACCCCATAAAAAATTATGTATCAACTCATAGATTATTGAACTCATATGCTTTATCTGTAAATCAGTTATCTACTGTATGCATTCCTAACAATGTGTAGGAAGCACTTGGAGACCAAAAATGGAAAAATGCAATGAATGTTGAAATGGAAGCCTAACTAAAAAATTCAACTTGGGAGCTTGTTCATCTACCTAAAGGAAAGAAAACTATTGGATGCAAGTGGGTATATACTGTGAAACTGAAAGCTGATGGGAGCATAGACAAGTATAAGGCGCGACTAGTAGCAAAAGGATACACCAGAAATATGGCATTCACTACCAAGACACTTTTGCACCTGTAACCAAGTTGAATACTATCAGAATTCTTATTTCTCTTGTGGCAAACAAAGATTGGCCACTTAAACAGTTTGATGTCAAGAATGCATTTCTTAATGGGGGATCTTGAGGAAGAGGTGTATATGGATATACCACCTGGAATCAGCATAGAGCCCATAAATGAAACAAAGGTATGCAGACTGAAAAAGGCATTGTATGGCCTTAAACAATCTCCTAGAGCATGGTTTGGAAGATTTTCAACAGCTATGAAGATATGTGGTTATAGCCAAAGCAATGTTAATCATACTTTATTTATCAAGCGGAAAAAAGGAAAGGATCACTACTTTGATAGTATATGTAGATGACATGGTGCTCACTAGTGATGATTTGGAAGAAATGGAGAAATTAGACACATACTTGAGCACTGAATTTGAAATGAAAAGCTTAGGAAAACTCAGATACTTCCTGGGAATTTAAATATTAAGATCAAAACAAGGAATATATCTTTGTCAAAGAAAATACATTCTGGACCTGTTGACAGAGACAATGATGCTGAATTGTAAACCAACAGGAACTCCTATGGAAATGAATCACATGCTAGGTATTTATCCTGACCAAGTAGCTACTGATATTGGAAGTTACCAAAGGTTAGTAGGGAGACTGATATATCTATCTCACACTCGGCCAGATTGCTTATGCAGTAAGTGTTGGTAAGTAGATTCATACATTCTCCTAGTGTTGATCATATGGATGCAGTGTTTCGGATCCTGAGGTATTTAAAGAGGACATTGGGCAGAGGCTTATTATTTGCAAAAACCAACACATCCTCCATTGAAGGCTATTGTGATTCAGACTGGGCAGGGGATAAAACAACTAGGCAGTCAACCTCAGGATATTTTACATTTGTGGAAAGGAATTTAGTCACTTGGAAGAGTAAGAAACAAAAGGTGGTTGCTAGATCAAGTGCAGAAGCCGAGTATAGAGGAATGGCACAAGGAGTATGTGAATTGCTCTGGATAAAAAGATTCCTACAAGATTTGGGTTTGTTTCACAACCAAACTATGAATTTATATTGTGACAACAAGGCTACCATAGAGATTGCACACAATCCTATCCAACATGATAGAACCAAACATGTTGAAGTTGACAGACATTTTATAAAGGAGAAACTAGATGAAGGTACAATCCATTTTCCATTCATTAATTCTAAGAATCAACTTGCTGATGTATTGACAAAGGCTGGATTTATAAGAGTGATTCAAGAAACAATTGACAAGTTAGGCATGATTGACATCTTTTCACCAACTTGAGAGAGAGTGTTAAATTATGAAATTTAAATTTCAAATTATTCTTATGAGTTGTTAGGTTGTTAATTATTTGTTAGGTTGTTGCAATGTACATTTGCATAAAATTAAGAGTAGAATAGTTTATTATTGCTAATTATTAGCAGGTTGTTATTGCTGATTATTAGCATACTGTTATTGCTGATTATTAGCTAAATATTAAGGTTGTTGCACTACTTTTGTATAAATAAAGGACCTCAACGTGAGGGAAAGATATATGAATGAGATAATATTTCCTTGTAATTATTGGTATTTATTTTTTTGACAAGAATGCAACGAGTTTTGGCCTGAATTTAGAGTTTCAATTCAATTAGGGCAATTAGGGTTAGAGTTGGAGTTATTAAAGATTTCAGATCTATTTTTCAAATTTTTTTCTTCTAAATTTGTGTTTGCATTTGATCTCGACTTGTCTCTACTATTTTATTTCCTAAATTTGTGTTTGATTTTGATATATGGACTTGTGTCTAGTTTAGATTTGGGTGTTTTCTTTGTTGTTTATGGATTTGATGTTAGGAAAATTAAGAGTTTGTTTTTTCATAATGAAAAAATTTATGGTGATTTTAAGTCGTTAGAAATTGAATCATAATAAAATAATAATAAATTTATGTGTGACATTTAAGATTCAAAATAGATAGAAAAACATAAATGTTGAATAAAAAAAGTTAAAAGACTAGTTAAGTTCAACTAAAAGTGTAGAGACCATAATAAAAATGTAAAAAAAAAATGATGACTAAAAATATAATTTATCATTTAAAAAGAGTTTATATATTAAAAATTTATAAATAGTTTAGTTTTCATTTTAAATACTTGTATGATAAGATAAACACATAAAATTTAGAAAAGCTCTTCAAAATATCCCTAAATAATCATTATTGACGTTAGCTTCAACTTGCTGTACTGACCCATTAATGTTGTGAAGAGTATAGAAAACAATCAAGGCATGCCTTCTTAACCACTAACCTAATCTTATTTGCTTGTTATTTTAGTAATCTTTTAGGAAACAACAGTGGATTTTTGTAATAATATAAGAGAAGCTTCAGTCCCATGTGCATGAATATTTTATTACTTGGAAGGAAAAGACATATAGAGATGCAATCAATACTAAGCAGATTTGCATATCGATGAGATATTATCTTAGGGGCCTGTTTAGGTAAGCTTCTCTAGAAGCACTTCTAGAAGAAGAAAATAAGAGCAAAAAGATGAGATGAGCTTCTCCATAAGTAAAAATAAGCTCTCCATTAGCTAATTTGTAGAAGCTCACCAATGTAGCTTCTCTAAAAGATGAGATGACATCTACAAATTAGCTAATAGAGAGCTTATTTTTACTTATGGAAAAGCTCATTTCATTTTTTTTTCCTTACTTTTCTCTTCTAGAAGTGCTTTTAGAGAAGCTAACATCCAAACAGGCCCTAAGTCTATCAAGATTATTATGAAAAGAGAGAGACAACATCGAGCATTGGCATGATATTAGGATTAATAATTAATTTGTCCTCTCTGCACTTGAAATAACTGAAACTAACCATATGAAACCACAGTCATGTCCCACCCACCACACCTTGGTGTACTGTGATGACTCGGATCAATTTTGGTTAATAACATAAATTTTTTTCTTAAATACTCCAAATTAGATTGGTCTTATGATTATGAAGGAGAGACTTAAAAGTAAAAAGAAGAAAAAAAAAGAAGTTGTAGGTTTGAATTTTTTTATTAATAATTTTAAGAAAACTAATAAATTAATACTTATCCATAAAAAGAATTTCACTTACTCCAAATAAAATATAATATTATAAAAGTTAGTAGAGGTAAAGTTTAAGATAATCACTCTCAAATAAAAACCTAAAATTACTCCTTTATTTTTTATTCTAATAATAGATCTTATTTTGAGATTTTAACTGATTTTTTTAGGTCTTATAAGAATTGATGTGTTACGGATAGTAAAAGATAGGCCCAATTAGAAAAGAAGCCCATTTACGATCTAGTCAATCCACCTCCTCAGTCAATACCAGTGACCAGAACGTGGTCTCAACTACCTCAAGTCAGTAATCGAATATCTCGGACAAGATCATGAGGGCATTTCTTCACCCACAACTTCATTGGTTTGTATCTATAAATAGAGCCACATTCAGAGAATAAGGTACACACATTCTGACTCTCTCTTTTCTATTCACACAGAGCACACACTGCACACCAATTGTGTCGTGTCTTCTTTTTATTGTGATCTTCATCCCTGGGGTGTTTTCTTCACCATAAACATCCTCAGAGAGAGAGTTTGATCCTATATTAATCACCCAACAACCCTTGTTGGACATTCCCGTTCAGTACAAACAGGAACATTGGCGCCGTCTGTGCGAAACGATAAATTTTGATTCCCATAAAATCACAATGGTCAATACAAGAAGCCACCAAATGGAAGGACGAGACGAACCACCAAGAAACATGATTCATGAGAATGTAGTAGCAGAAGATGTTGTTTCAGATACTGCTTCATCCCCGGGTTTGCCAGCATCGGCTCTGCCAGCATCACGTCTGCCTAACAATCCACCACCGACCATCAAGGCAGAACCAGTGATGCAGCGCTTTATACATAATGTTCTGGATTCAATTCTATCTCGAATTGAGAATTTAGAGAAACGGTATGTGCTCCAACAACAGGAAGATGCCCAGAACTTGATACAACTGGACGAGCACAGTGCCAAATGAAGATAGGATGAAAATCGTCGCATCCAAGACATAGAACAACGGATTAGAAACATGGAGAATCCGGCACAAGAAGAGAACCAGGGACAACACCACCCTATAGTAGGAAGGCATTGTCAGATGACCTCGGTTCCCAATGCCGAGGTAAGAAACCCCGAGCCGATCAGTCATTCCGAACCCAGGGGATTGTCTCATCCCCAGTCACGCAACGATCAAGGATTTTGCATCTCCCCAACCGAGGTCCCAGACCATAACGTAGTAGAGAGCCCGGTAGCGGAAATCATACCCCGACCCAGAATGGAAGGTGGCATCTACCGAAGAAAATACTGTCGGGGTCAGCAAAACAACAGTCCATTCATGGATGAGATAGTAAATGCTCAGTTTATAGAAGACTTTGATGGATCATTTCTATCAAAAAATGATGGGAGCCAGGATCCCCAAGTACACATTGACGAGTTCAACATGCAGATGTGTATTCGTGGGATTGACGAACCGATTATCTCGAGAATTTTCGTTACCACTTTAACCGGAGCCGCGCAGACATAGTTTCACACTTTGCCACCTCGGCCTATTCGAAATTTTGAAGATTTCGGATAAAGGTTCTTGTTGAATTTTGCGACCAGCAAGAAAGAACCTAAGTTCGAGTTCGCTCTAGAAAAGATACGCCAATAACCTGGAGAGACTTTGCAAAGCTACTTGGATCACTTCAAGGAAGTCGCCCTACAAGTCCAAGGTTTGGAAGAGAAAGTACACGTACATCTCATATGTGCCGGGCTTAATGGATCTCCCGTTTAGCCAAGTCGATCTACAAAGATCCTGTAAAATCCCTTATGGAATTTAGAATGAGGTCAAAAAAGTATTTGGAGTTGGAGCAGATGGAAATCGCCAATTCGGCTCCCAAGGAGATTAGAAGAAAGCCTTCCCCACCAAGGAATCGACATCAGGGAAACGGATAGGCCAATCGACACGGCCGACATTCGGGACATATTCCTGAACTCGATTTCAGGCGAAGGAAATATGAAACGAAGTACGACAAATACGCTCCGTTGAACACTTCCCGGGATCAGATATGGAGGGAAGTCGCCTTAACGGACATGAGGAAGGTAGATCAACCTCGTCCAATTTTCAAGAAGGAGGGACTAGATTACTCCCAGTTTTACGAATTTTACAACGGACTGGGTCACACGACCGACCAGTGTTGGGATCTTCGTGAAGTAATAGAGAAGTTTATCCGAGATGGTAAACTAAGGTAGTATGTAATCAAGACCCAGGGGCAACAAGGCAAACGAAAAGGCCCTCAGCGTGAAAGTCGAGATGAAAAGAAGAACCAGAAGGACGATGATTTCCCAGAACCCGAATTTGAATGCAACATAATTTCAGGAGCTATGGGAGGAGGAGGTGACACAATTAATCAACGTAGGAAATGCCTCAAGGAAGTTATGTCGGTGAAAGCTCAATCGAGGTTCAAGGAAAACAGTAAGAAAACAACACCCCCACTGATTTATTTTATTGAAGAAGACATGAAGGGAGTGGTTCCCGGTCATGAGGACGGCCTAGTGATAACGGGGACGGTAGCCAACTGCAGGGTTAAAAGGATATTTGTCGATAACGACAGCTTTGCCGATATCATCTCTTGGAGTGCATTCAAGAAAATGAACTTGGATGTAGAAGACTTGAAACCATGCAAGACCATGTTGATAGGTTTTAACGGCGGAAGTACCGGCCTCAAGGGCTCCATTGATCTCCGGCTCACACTAGAAACCAAGGAGGGCTTCAAGTCAGAAAGAGTTGCATTCACCGTCGTCAATTTTTCTTCACCATACAATATCATCCTGGGCAGACCGACTCTTCATAAGAGGGATATATTGATGTCCACCAAAATCAGAAGATGAATATGGTTGGAAGCAATGGCCAAGTCATCACCATATGTGGAGATCAAAAGGAATCCAGACAATGTTATTACAATGCAATAAGAGAAAGTGAAGGTGGTCCCTCCTCCCTACCTCGGATAAGGCAAGGAGATCTGGTCGAAAAGCCCGAGAAATGTTCATTTTGGAATCCGGTGAACTTGGTGGAGCTAGATATGCGGGATGTTGAAGAGTAGAGACCAGAACCAATAGATGAGCTTGAAGATGTCCAGATCAGAAGTTTCCCAGAGCAGATCACAAAGATAGGCAAGCAGGACGATCCAAAAACCAAAAGCAAATTGATCAAATGCCTCTAAGAAAACCAAGATGTATTTGCTTGGAAAGCTTTTGAGATCCCCAGAATAAAGCCTACCTTCTGCTACCACAAACTAGCTATGTACCCCGGTTCCAAACCAGTGGCGCAGAAGAATAGAAACCTCGGCCCACAATATACGCTTAAATCCATTGAAGTGTGCTTTTGGAGTAAAAGCCGGGAAGTTCCTAGGATTCATGCTTACTCACAGAGGAATAGAAGCAAACCCAGATAAATGCAAGTCTGTCTTTGACATGCAGCTCCCATCCAACAAGCGAAAAGTCCAATAGCTGACGGGAAGAATGGCCGCCCTAACACGGTTTCTCCCAAAATCCGCAGAAAAAGTGCTTCCCTTCTTCAAATTGTTGAAAAAGGAGGCTAACGTGGGATGGAACCTGGCATGCGAAGCGGCCTTTCAGAAGATGAAGAGATGTTTGGCCTCTCCCCTAGTTCTTTCAAAACCAAATCCCGGAGAAACATTGATCTTATATCTCTCTGTCAGAGAAAAAGCCATAAGTGCCGCTTTGGTCAGAAAAATTGGCAAGTCTCAGTCGTCGGTTTACTTCGTGAGCCGGTCTCTCAAGAACTCGGAATTGTGATACCAGAAACTCGAAAAAGTGGCATTTGCTCTCCTTACAACGGCGAAAAGGCTTCATCCATACTTCCAAAGCCACACCGTTGTTGTCAGAACAAATCAACCTATCCGACAAGTACTACACAAGCCGTATTTAGCTGGAAGGATGATGAATTGGGCCATCCAACTGTCCGAGTTTGATATTAAATATGAAGCTCGGCATGCCATCAAGTCTCAAGCCTTAGCCAACTTCATAGTGGAACTAACCCTGGTGTCTTCTAACCAGCAGGAAAATCCAGTTTGGAAATTATACGTTGACGGCTCGTCCAATTCCAAGGGAAGCGGAGCCAAGATCATCATTGAAAATCCAGAGGGGGTGTCACTCGAACGTTCATTACAACTTAATTTTCCGACGTCAAATAATCAAGCAGAATACGAAGCATTGATCACTGGGCTGAAGTAGATCAGAGAACAGGGAGCATTGAAAGTCAATGTCTTCACCGACTCACAGCTTGTCTCAGCGCAGATTGAAGGAAGGTATCAAACTAAGGGGCCTTTGTTAGCTAAATATCTGGCTAAAGTAAAGGAGATAATAGCAGAATTTGACGAAGTCATAATCGCCCATATCCCGAGGGAAGAAAATGCCCGAGCTGACATATTGTCGAAACTGGCAAGCACGAAGGCACGGGCAGCCATCGAATGGTCATTCAACAGAAAGTCGCCCAACCCACATGCGTCATGGTGATCTCGGTGGCCGAGGACTGGAGGATGCCTATCATCAATTACCTAGAACAAGGGATACTACCGGATGATGAAATAGAAACGAGGAAGCTAATTCGAGATGCTGCCATGTACACAATAGTCGATGGCGAATTATACCATAGAGGCCTCCACACTCCGATGTTGTTATGCCTAAACCTGGTCCAAGCTGAGTACGTACTTACAAAGATACACGAAGGCATCAACGGTCAGCATATGGGTGCAAGAGCTTTAGCATTGAAAGCCCTGCGTGCCGGATACTTCTAGCCAACGATGAAGGTAGATACAGCAGGACATGTACAGAAGTGTGACAGCTGCCAAAAGCACGCAAAGATACTATGGTCCCCACCAGCCGAGTTAAGGATGATCACGACACCATGGCCTTTTTACAAGTGGGGAATGGATCTTTTAGGACCATTTAAGGCAACGGAGGGTCAAATGAAATGGTTGATAGTAGTCGTCGATTACTTCACGAAATGGATCGAGGCCAAGCCCTTAGCCACCATCACTTCGGCCCGAGTTCAAAATTTTGTCGAGCGCAACATAATAGCAAGATTTGGGGTTCCAGCAGAAGTCGTCACAGACAGTGGGACGCAATTCATGGATAAGAAGTTCCAAGAAATGATGACCGGGTTCCACATAAAGCACCACTTCTCATCTGTAGAGCATCCACAGTCCAACGGTCAAGCTGAAGCGGAAAACAAAATCATTCTAGATGGGCTGAGAAAGCGGATGCATGAAGTCGGCCTAAACTGGGTCGAGCAGCTTTATTATGTCTTATGGGGACATAGAACCACGGGCCAAACAGCTACTCAAGAGACCCTCTTCAGAATGACGTACGACTGCAAGACAATGATACCCGTGCAGATCGGCCAACCATCATGGAGAAGACAACATACATTTCACACAGGGGAGGCCAATAACAATGCAGTGTTAGCCGCCGAGCTAGACCTGATAGAAGAAGTCCAGATTACAGCACATTACCGAGACCTCCACATGAAATGTATAACAGCCCGCAAATTCGATAAAAGAGTAAAAGTTGAGGTCCTTTGAAAAAGGCGACCTCGTGTTACATCGAGCTGATATTAGGAATAAGAATGCCCGGGACGGAAAGCTAGCACCCAACTGGGAAGGACCATATCGAGTCACGCAAAACCTCGGGCAGGGAGTGTACATGCTAGAAACCCTTGTAGGAAAGGACGTGAAGCGCACTTGGAATGTTGACAAGTTAAAAGTCTATTATAGCTAGAAGTTCCTATCCACAATGACCATGTAAGTCGGGATCCGATATGCTGACCCGCGTAAATCTTTCATGCAGATCATGGGTTAACATTTTAGATTTCCATTCATGTGTTTCTGCTTAATTGATTTTGTAAGCCGGGATTCGATATGTTGACCCGCGTAAATCTTTCATGGAGAGCATGGATTAACATTTTAGGTTTCCATTCATGTGTTTCTCCTTAATTGATTTTATAAGTCGTGATCCGATATGCCGACCCGCGTGAATCTTTCATGGAGATCATGAACTAATATTCGAAGTTTCTATTCATGTGTTTCTCAGTAATTGATTTTGAAAGCCGGGAATATAATGCCCGTGTAAATTTATCATTGAGATCATGAACTTATGTAACTATCTTCGAAGAATATCAATAAAAATCCTTATTGCAAGGAAGTTATATTGACCTAGCAATTGTTTAATTCGGCCCTGATCAGGTCGATCATTTAGTCATGGATGAGTGATTGAGAATCACATTCATTGATTAATGTTCATGTAACACGTTGTTTAGGTTGGGATCCGATTTCATAAAACCGGAATCCAAAATCCGATATTCAACTCCTGATTACTAATTCGGGCAATATGATATTTGGCTGTCGAAGCTAAACTAATATCAAAGCATGTAAATATATCGAGGTCGGCTAAAAATAAACAGCAAACCAAGCAGGATTATAAGATATTGTACGAGTGCCAGATAAAAGCCGAGTACGACAATAAGAGACGAAATTGTTTGAAAAAGCAATTAAAATTACAAAGTTAAAACCGGCATTCCGGCCCTTCAGTTATCCCCCCGAGATTGATCTTCTTCATGCAGGTCCGTTGTAGCCGGCTCATTTTTCGTTGACTCTTCACTGTTCGAAAGAGTCAACAGTTCGCCGCCACCGACGTAGGACTTAAAATGCATACCTGAAGTGTTCAGCTCGATTCTGGGGTTCAAGAAGTGAATCTGATCCAGCGCGTTATTAAATGAAGCATCCGTAGACTTGGCCACCTATGACCTCACGAAGATGAGCTCGGCATCCGCTTCGGCTAGCTTCCTCACTTTCTTATCATGCAACTGAATCATTTGGTCACAACGATCACGAGCATCTAGGAGCTTGCCCCGAACGGAAGAAACCTTGGACGTCAATTTGGCCGCCTCGGCCCGGGAAGACTCCAGCTCAGCACGGGAGGTCTCAAGCTTATCTCGGGACGCCTCGAGTTCGGACGCCAGTCTGGTCGCCATTTCCAGGGCCTTCTCCGTCTCGGACCGAGATACCTCAAGCTCGACACGAAAAGCCTCTAACTCCTTAGCCAGTTCAATCTCACTAAGCCTTTCTATCAAGGCCTCAGAGAATGGTACCAACTCCGAAAATCTCCTCGATGTCCGAGCCACATTGAAAAACTCTTGCGTCACACCCCTCTCCCAGAGAGATCGAGGGGCCAACTGAATACACTGTTCAGAAGGCTCAGGCACGACAAGAACCGAGGAACCAGAAACCGGGGGGTCCGGGATCACATCCTTGATGGCACCTAGATGATCAGGTGGGGGAATCTTGGCAGGCGATTGAAGTAAAGATCCTGGAACCCGAGTAGATCCCATCTCAACTGCTACAATGCACAATGTCAAATGTTAGACCAGATGATCATAATTATAAATATAAATATAAGCCCAAACTAACGATGGTGGATATGAGAGGCTATGTCAGGAAGACCATGAGAATCCTTATACGAAATTATCCGACTCACAAAGGACGCATCAGAATCTGACATCTCGGCCTCATCAAAACGATAGGAAGATGGAGGGAAATCGTGATGGGCAGCGGTCCAATATAAAGGAAAACTCCATGCCTCGGTATGTGAATCCGGAGCATGAAGAAAAAAGGGTTGACGGCCGGGTTCAGCAAAACTTTAAAGAACCTGTCCTTAAAGCCCGTAAATGACTCGGCATACACGGCGAAAAGTCTACGGCTATTGCAACCGCGGTCATTACAACTTGGAGCGAAATCCACCCCTTCCTACCGGCAGGCTCCTTGCCCGATCGGCCGATATGGACAGTAAGGAAATAAAAGAATAAGGAGTGGGTACAAGGAATCTCTAGTTCCCGATAGAGAAGTTCAAAGGCTTGCATAAAAGCCCAGCTGTTGAGATGACTTTGAGAAGGAGCGACGTGAAGATGATCTAACACTCGCATTTGGAAATCAGAGAAGGGAAAGCGAACTCCTAAGCGAGTCACTACATCCCAGTAAAAGAAAAAGAAGTCAGGACCGTCCCCTTCCCGGGTAGAACAGATGGGCTCGTCCGAGTTAGGAATGCATATGCTAAAACCCTCCTAAGGCCCAACAGGAATGATGGCAACACTCCCCGGATCCAGGACCGAGGTGTTGCGCAACACCTCGTGAGTAACCCAAGTGTACTTGGCGGCTAGAGCGGGGGACAGAAGTGGAGACTGAGACCCGACGGAGGGAGATTCCTCGACTACTTCCATGGGAGGTGTATCCATTACCTACGACAAAATAAAAAATAGAAATCAGTAAAGAATACCTGGAGAAACGGTCATCAAATGAGGGCCATGATCTGACGGAGTCGGAACCAATGCCGGGGTACCTTTGTGAGAAGTCGGCACCCCAGTTCCAGAATCCGAGTTGGTTGAGATGAGAACCTCGATCCTATTTGGGAGAGGTTTGGGAATAATAACTGGGTTATGCCAACATGAGTCAAGCAAAGCTTCGACTCGTTTATCTTGATCAATACTTGCTCAGTACAAAAATTCATCAAGACATTTAGTGCATGGCTCAAATCAAGTTTCAAAATGCTGCCCTAGCACATTGTCTTTGGCCAAAGAACCCAAGGGGGCAATGTTCAAAGACATGGAAATCCTAGGAGGCACCCTAGACTCTGCTAATCCTAAGGGTGTCCTAGGCCTTTGCTGAGTGGGCAACCCTAGTTTTGAGGGATTAGGGGATTAAGGATTACTAGTTTTGGAACTACCAGGACCAGAAGGGACACGAAGAAGGGTTTTTTCTTTTTCCTCTTCTGGAAAAGGGAGGCCAAATAACCAAAAGGCAAATCGAGGAGGGACAATTCTGCGTATATGCGCTTCCTCCTCAGGAGAGAATTCCATGGAACAATGCTACGATGAAATTCAATATGCAAAGTGAAAAAGGAAGAGACACGAAAATAAAGAGGAAGAAGCGAAAATAGATGAAAGATAAACGAGATTCAGGAGCACATAAATCAGAAGCAATAGATGGAAACCAAAATAAATTGCAAATGGAAAACAAGCACGAAAGGGGAAATGCGAAATACCTGGAATGAAGGGGAAAGGCTGAAGAAATATGAATAGCAGAGGTGGGAGCGAAGATGAAGAGCAAAAACGCAAACACGAGCAGTAAGCCAAGGGGTGAGTACTCAAAGGAATTGAATGAGGGAACAAAGAAGAGAATGCATATCAAGCCAAAAAGGAAAATAATTGCCAAAATACAAAACGCTTGGAGTAGGTAACTGGCAGATGTGAAAAGACACAGGGATAAAGCGTGCAAAGAGAGGACAAAGCATTAAATGATCGGGGTACGTGGCATTTCCAAAGACGAAAACGCTTCACTTCCCGATGGTCGCATCCAATCAGTCATTACTGAAAAGACAACAAGAGACTACTTGGCAATAGCCGAGAACCTTGCCCTAGACGAGCACTCTAAACTGGGCTAATCATCTCGGCACGGAACTGCTGGATTGAACGTAGAATGGGCCTATCAGACGATACATCCCGGTCATCCAGAATACTTGATAACCGGGCTGGGGAGCATCTGTTACAGATAGTAAAAGACAGGCCCAATTAGAAAAGAAGCCCATTTACGACCAAGTCAATCCACCTCCTCAGCCAATACCAGTGACCAGAACGTGGTCTCTACCTCAAGTCAGTAACCGAATATCTCGAACAAGATCGTGGGGGCATTTCTTCGCCCACAACTTCACAGGTTTGTATCTATAAATAGAGTCACATTCAGAGAATAAGGTACACGCATTCTGACTCTCTCTTTTCCATTCACATAGAGCACACACTGTATACCAATTGTGTCGTGTCTTCTTTCTGCTGTGATCTTCATCCCTGGGGTGGTTTCTTCACCATAAACATCCTCAGAGAGAGAGTTTGATCCTATATTAATCACCCAACAACCTTTGTTGAACATTCCCGTTCACTACGAACAGGAACAAGATGCAAATTAATTTTACAACGAGCGAATAAATTCTTTTTTTTTTAAATGGATGTAAATCTTTACAGTTCTTCTACAATAATTAAATCTCCACGTGAAAGATCCAATAATGAACCTTATCAAAATCAAATCTTGAGATTGAAGTCTCCTTACTATATATATATATATATATATATATATATATATATATATATATATATAAATGAAGGAGGGACATCTGCCTCGTACTAATACACGTTGGCTCATCCATTTTCATACTCCAACTTTGTTTAAATGGGGCTCATGTAACCTTCAAGTATATCAATCATATATTTTCTTAAACACCATGCATGAAATAAGGTGAAAATAATCATTTGACTCGGCATATATTAACACCATTAGAAATTTTGCGTATGTCTATCTTAAAAGGGTTGACTTAGGTCGAGTTTATAAGATATTTAAATTCAAATAGATAAGTATTAATCAATTTAAATCGGTTTAGATTTTTCAAAATGAATAGATAACAACCTGAAATGAACCAAGCTGACAATATTCAGGTTGGATGATTAGGCTTATTAATAAAATAATAAAAACATAGAGAAAAAATGAGATAAAAGAAATCATAGAATGAAAGAAAGTTGTTGAATTGTCTTATAGAATCATATAACATAAAAAATTAAAAGTTATTTAAAATGATAGATTCAAGTTAATTTGAGTCAGATAGAGTTCCATGTGCTCAAACCCAATACTTGAATCATTATCATTGGGATTGTAACTTTAAAATACAAGCCAAACTGCCAGTCCAAACTAACCCAAAATTTTCCTTCATTTTGGTATGAATTCATCCATGTTAGTCACCCATACCAATGATTCGCTTAATAAGTAGAGGTATACATGTAAAATGCCCACAAAATTAGATGGGAATGGCTATGCTAGACAAGTATCTCATTTTTTAATTTTGGGTATCTAATAGGAAGACATTTTACGTGAGAACGACAGAAATAAATATTGACCAATAATTTTTATCATAAATGATTAAGACTGAAATGCACAAGTTATGTGATTTTCAGGACCGTGTAATACATTAGACGATTAAGACAAGTGACTTAGGTCTCTGATTATTTTTTATTTTTTTTCTTTTGTGAATGGGCTTCTAGTTATTTAAATGTTTATTTTATAATATTTTTATTTAACATAAAAACTTGTGTTTGAAATTTTTTACTGTTTCAATTCAGACATCATGTTTATTAGAATATTAGGAATATCACTCATTAATTTTGTGCAGTTTGTATCTATTGATTATTTGACTACAATAAATATTGATAATAATGTCATTATTCAATTGTTCATTTGTTCTCTGGATGAAAGTTATGGAATAATACCGGTAATTAAAACTAATAGTTGAATATAGTAATTTTTAAGATAATTTAATTAAAACTAATAATATTTTTTAAAAATAAACTATGGAATTATTTTACCTTTTGTTTTGCATCTCTAAATTAAAATTTTAGATGAATATGAATTGAAAAATATTTTATTAATATTGATTTTTTTAAGATTAAGTGAACTTATTTAATATTGTACATGTAACCATTGTAATTGTTGAAAGAAAATCTTCAAAATTAAAATTGTTTAAATTCTATCTAAAATTAACAATATTATAAGATAGATTAAATAAATTAGAAACTTATCTATTAAGAGTGAAATGTTACAATTAATTGATTTTAAAATATTAATTGTTGAATTATGTTTCAGCTCGGAAAGTTAGAAAATTAATATAAAAATTTAAAACTAATATTATTATAAGTCTATTTAAATGTTTTGTTTTAGGCCTAAAATTCTCTGGACACGGCCCTAATGAATTTTTTAAGTAATCCTGTGAGATTTAATCTTGACCATGTGGGAGAAAATGGGTAATGAACATGGATGGACCTACTTGTGGTCTTGGGGGCCTTGGCCTCCCTAACTTTTTTTTATAAAAAAATTATAATATGTATAATATACAATATTTTAATATTAATATTTTTATTTTTATTTTAGAGTCTAATTGTGATATGATAATATTTAAGTGTCATTTTTTTTGCAAAATATTTTATTTCTTTTTAATAGTATTTTTATCATAATATTATATTATTTTCTATTTTTGGATAAATATTTTTTTATATTCTTTATTGTAAACATAATTACATAGTTTCATTTTCCAGACAGAATATTTGAGTATCATTTTATTCTTAATAATTTTTATTTTTATAACTCTTTGTTATTACTATTTTAAAGATTATAAATTATTACATTTTCAATTAAAATGAATTTATTAAAAATTTATTTATATTAATTTTATTATAATTATTATCTAATTTTTTATTATAATTAATTTGAGAATTAAATATTATTGATTTTATTATTGGAGCAAGCTTATTAACACTACATATGATATTGACAACTTAAGTTTTGAGATACACCAACTAATATTCCCTCTTCTAATAATTATTTTTTATTCTCTTTATTTTTCTATCTCATGTTTGTTCCTTTGAGCATTGCTTATGAGGTTTGAGTGTATTTCTGGCCTCAAGTTCATGATTCAAATAAGTCGTCGTCTAGACTTTGGGAAAACATAATTAACATGACATAATACTCACTGCTGTTGCAAATGATAATATGGTGAGCAACATAATCTATTTTGATTTAGTATATTTTTAGAACATAATTAATAGCACTTTTTCAAAAAAAAAATGATTAATGCATACATACCAATTTTTTTATAAAATCATGAAATTAATGATTGATATTTGTAATTTGTATTTTAAAAAAGTTTTTCTTTTGTGCAAATATATTTTCTATTAAGCTTTTGAAATATTACTAATGTAAGTAACATTTTAAAATATATAGTTATAAATATTATATATATATATATATATATATATATATTTGTTGGACAAAATTTAATTATTTTATGTTTAATTTAGCCCCCTCTACTATTAAGGTCCAGTTCTACCCCTGATATTATGTGCTAAAAAAAGGGTAAATTGAACAATGCAAAACTTTTTTAGAAAGAATAATATTTCAATTATTTTTTGAAACTTTTCATAAGTATTTTATCTTTTGTTTCTATTGATCTTAGATCAACCGATTGTGATTGTGGATCATCAGAATCTCCATCATATTGTAGATCATTCAATCAAGTAAGCATTTCTGTCATTCAAACTTAACTCTTGGGTCAAGGATCGTCCAATTGAGAATGGGTGAATCTTTGATCCCTTGCCCAATATAATGGTTTATGGTGGACTTACCAAATAACTAGGTGTGATCCTTGACTTGATCATGTCAGGTCACACTAGTTTTAAAAACCAGCTTGAACCAATTCGTCGGACAAAGAACTAGTGGTTTGGCCAGTCCAAGCCATGTGTTGGATCAGCTGTGCAAGTAAACTAGTAAGAACAAATGTTATATATAAAATTTTAAATTTTTAATAAAATAATTATTTTTAATTTTAGTTTAAAAATTATTAGTATAAGAATTTATTTAAATTAAAATGATTATGATTATATATATATATATATATTGAATGTTTGTATTATGATATATTAAATACTGTTAAAATAATTGAATAAAAATTATGTATGTTTTAATTACTTTATTTAAAATTGATCAAGTTAAATAATTATTTTATCAATAAAAAGATTAAGTGGTTGATATAAGATTGTTGAAAATTATTCTATAATTATAAAAAGAAATCGTAATAGCTCCATATTCTAATTAAAAAAATTAAAAGATTATTACTATTGTAAATATAATTATTATAGTAATAATACAACATTGTATATCTAGTTTGGATAAAATATTTGTTATATTTAAATTTGTGATCATTGAGAACGATTTAAATCTTATTATGTTTTATCTTAATATATCTTGAAAGAAAATAAAATATTAGATAATGTTATTAATTAGATAAATCAAGATAATAAAGTAGAAAAGATAAAGAAAGATTTGATTATCCAAATCTATTGAGAATATTGAAAAACAGTATGAACACTTGCAATAATCAAGAGGAGTGAATTGGTTAAAACTTGTCCTTTTAAAAATCGTTAAAGAATCAGAGTAATAGAATCGTATCACAATTAAACCAAGAATACTTCAATCAATCAAACCACTCAGCTCAAGAAAATAATTGCTAAAACCTTCACTTGTTGAGTAATAAGAATTTCACCAAAGAATCACATATTAAGATAGCAAGAAGAGATTAAAGAAAGTAATCAACATAAGAACATATACTGGTTCACCTCTCTACAAGAGAAGCTACATCCAGTTTCTTCTAACCATAACTTGATTAGAGTTTCACTATTCACAAAATTCAGTTCTTACAAGCTTACAACAATCACCCTTAATCAACCTTTAAGAACATAAATCTAAAACCGTGTTAGACTCCTAATGACCAAGACTAAGAGAAACCCTTCTCTACTCTTCCCTCTATAGAACCCTACTTGAGAAAAATTTAAGAAACTTTTGTTATATTAACAAACAATTAGAAAACTAAAAATGAATTACACATAGAAACTAATGGAGAGAAACAACTTGATGATCCAATGCATATGATTACCAATCTTGATCAAGGTTGAAAGAAAACAAGTTTCAAACCAAACTCTCCAAGAGATTCTTTAAAATCTTATCCAAGAAGAAACTTTTCAATGAAACATGAATATTGAAATTTGTGGACAAGAGCTTTATGACTCGGAGTATCTCTTCTCACTTCAAAAGGCTTTTGAAAACTATGAAAATTCACAATGTAATGATCTGTATATTTTTCAAAAGACCCAATAGGTATTTACAATAAATTGTTGTAACTGAAAGTAATCGATTAAGTCGTCAATGTAATTGATTAAAACCACTAATGTAATCGATTAAAAAAATTCAATCAATTAAAATGTTCTTTAGCTTTCTGGAAAAGATATATGAGCAAAGTAATTGATTAACACAGAAAGTCTTGTTTTCCAAAACGCACCAAGTAATCGATTATCATAGGAAGACACTTCTGTGACTTTGTGAAGTGTAATCGATTACTATTCTACTCTAATCGATTAAAGTGTTCTTGAATCTTTCTGGAAAAGATTCATGAGCAATATAATCGATTAATTCACTATGTAATCAATTAACATAGGAAGTTATGTTTCAAAAACAAACCAAGTAATCGATTACCACCATATCGTAATCAATTATCACAGGAAGACTCAACTGTGATTTGTGAAGAGTAATTGATTACATATAGTCGTAATTAATTAATGTGTTCTTCAAAGCTTAAGTAATAGATTACCATTAGCTGGTAATCGATTAAAACAGTACAAAATTGTTTTTCCAAAACAAGCATTGAACACTTTGGCTTTTTCAATGCAATCATGAGTACTTTAAAATCTTGTTCACAATGTAAAACCATGAATACAAGCCAATGAATGATATTTATGCAAATGCAAATGATCATAGGATGAAACTCTTATCCATCTAAGAATTACATATATTTTCAATTGAATGACATGTAAATGCTAAAACTTTTCCTTGACTAGGATCTTCAGCAACTTGATCCTCTTCAAGATCCCCCTATTTCTAACAAATATATCTCATGTAACCAAATCTTAAATCATATACTTTTGTATTATATAAGGATAAATAATTATTTTTTCTAGAACTTTATAAACGGCCTCTCTCATAAATAGAAAATTACTAGATCATATAAGTTTGAGAAGAGAAAAGAAACAAAGAGAATCTTGTTGACCCACCAAATTGAGAAGAGGAATAATAAGCGAAGAATGCATGAATTATTATGTGTTTCAAGATGTGAGTAAAACAACCTTTTTTATAAACTTCCATGGTATAATTCTTTTAAATTGCTAAAGGGACCCAATTGGAAACTTAAGTGTATTATAGTTTTCACCTTAAAATCATGTGATGCTCATAAAAGAATATAAATCTGGTTGCATTTAGTCTAATGTTATAATATAATTATAAGTTAAAGTGCATAATAATAATGAGGAAAAAATCGAGTAAGAGTAATTACATAGTGAAGTTAATTCAAATTGAAATTACCTTGCAATATTTTTTTCCGGTGTCTTACATTTGAATGATTAAGTTATTAACATTCCTTTAATCCTGCACCTTTAGGAAGCTGATATTTGAACACTAATCTACATAATTGAGAGGAGAAATACATATATTAATTGCATGTACAAATATGTGAATTAGTTGTAAGCTAGTTTTTATAGCTTTGCATGTGAATGATTACATTGATATATTTATATCTGTGTGTTTGTTTAAGTATAATCGTGAATATTGTATTGTTCATATCATATATTGATAATTTTGAATTATATGATATATATATATATATATATATGTACCTTTTTTTGGGATGATGATGATGAAAGTATTATAGATACATCCATCTGGGATGGGAAAGAGATTATGGATACCTCCATCTATGATCGGGAAGGTAGTAAGATGTCATTGCATAGAATATGAACTCATAGACCCCTTTGAATAATCTGAGATCCACACTGTTTCTTGGAATCAAAGAGTTGAGCCTACTGATTATGAAAATCACTAAGTTATGTTTGTGATAATTATTTGTTCGAGAATTGAATGCAAAGAAGTGTTGGTGTTTATTTACTAGAATGTTCCTTTGTTGTGTGAATAAATTTATGGTTGTTTTATAAGCACAAACACACATACACAATTTTCTGATTACCTTGACGACTGAGAACAACACTATTTGTGAACTCTTTTAAAATTTATTTTATTCACTAGGATTACTATCTCATTAAAAGTGTTATTTTCAGAGTTTGAGGAAAAAACTTTTGAGATGGAGGAGAATTCAACACTTAATTTATTGTTGGTTCAACTTTGTAGATGTCTATATTTGAGAATAAAATTGTTTATTTATGTAAAGACTCATTTTTTTTATATTATTTGAAATATTTCGAACCATTGAAATTTCTAAATTCTTATTTTATGAATATTTTAAAGTATATTTTTATTATGAGTTGTTATTGTAACAAATGACATTACATTATCAAGTAAGATGGATGATCGAACCAACTAACTGAAAAGTTTTATGAATCGATTTTATTCATGCTTAACAATTTTTTAAAACAAAAATGACTCCTTAAGGAAGGTGCAGGACAAAGACAATTTCAAAACAAATTACCCATTTTGAGTCTTGAGTGTTTACCATTTCACTACTAGGACGAACAATTTTGAGATCTCAATATTATGTCTTGAAGATGACTTAATCCGTCACACTTTTTAGCATGAGATTTTGAGTTTTGCATGTCTATCATTTTCACCATAAGACATCTTGAAAATGAACTGTATTATGCATGATATCTATATAATGTGGTATATGGAATATATGATAAAGGTATAATATTAAAATATTTTTATTAATTGGTCATGTCATTTAGGCTTTGAGTTGAACATCCAATTGGTCTAATTTGAAATATATATCCAAATGTCTTATCTATTTATATATATTAAGAGTTCCTCTTAGACTATTGCATGGTAGTATACAATATATATTTTTTTTCACAACAATTTGTTTTATTAAAATGATTTATCGACTAAATAAAGGTTTTCAAAGCACTCTTCAGGTGCATTTGAATTCCAGGGCATGCTTTCCTCTACGTTTTCGTGCTTCTTCCAAGCATTTGAGGCATTGAATTTAAACTAGTTGGCCAGGTTTTCTAACTGTCGTGTCATGAAAGGTGACCATGACTTGAATGTGTGTATGTGTCACAAGTTTTATTAGTTCTTCCTCTTGCCCAATAACGATGTTTTCGTGCACTTTTTGAATCCTAAAATGTTTTCTCTTTTCTTCCCCAAATTTGTGGTGAATATGTTTGTAGACAACTTGGGATCAAGGTGTGGCCACACTAGCCATTTTGAGCCAACGGTTGCTGTAGCAATAAAACAAATGTGAGTTGGCATTTTTATATTATTTTTTGGGAGGTTAAATCAATTGTCTGTGTGTGTTTTTATTTGTACAATTTACATAAGACCACCAATACATGGTAGGATTTCTTTTCTATATTCTGTATCCTCAGTTTTACATAAGAATCCATGCTTCAATAAAAATATTTAGCTCTTTGCTTAAACATGATTGTAGAATAGGGTGGATAACACATGCATATCTTACAGTTGATAACACATGCATATCTTATATAACTTCTACATATATATTAGGATTTATTTTGTTATTTTAAGAAAAGTTGTAATTTATTTTGTTATCTAAGAATTAAAACAAATGGTCTTCATCTATAATTATATAATATAAATTTAAAAATTACAAATCAATAACTTTCAATAAATTAATTAACGGATGATGCACTACCCTATGCAAAAAATAACTTTAGAGTTATCAGATATGAATTTAGATTCCATCAAAAAAAGATATAAATTTAGAAATTACAACAAAGCATCATATCGATAACTTTCAATAAATTAATGGATGCATCTAGACCTTATTAGTTATTACCTTATGAAAAAACAGCATTAGAGTTATCAGATACAATACTATTTAAGGTTTTAATTTTTAAGTGTTAATCTTTATTAGTTTATTAAAATTAGGGATGATAATGGGTGGAAGTGAGCACAAATAGTAGTTGCTTCACATCCACTCATACTTAGTGGATATTCGTTAAGCGGTTATCTATAAATTTTATATATTCATCTGCTATTATTTATGGATATTTGTTAAAATATAAAATTAAAAAAAAAACTAAAACTAAAAATAAATACTTTTAAAACATATATTATTGCTAATTTTTTTAACATATATTTGCACTAAAAATTAATAACTTTAAAATATATATTATACAAATAAATTAGCACAATTTAGTTTATACATAATTAAAATGATTTAAATAATTTTATAGTTTGGGTACTTCCAGGTATGAGTATCTTACTAATCGCTTCCGCACTATTAATAAACGAGTATTCATTTAATTATCAATTTTCAAGTAGGCCATGACGGATTTTATCCATGGTATGTCGGATACCAATTTTAATGCCATGCATACCTAATTAAAACATTGATTAAATAGTGTTTTGATTTGTTTTAAAATATTCAACCTGTGATATCAAGAGATTTTAAACATTAATTACTTCCTCGTCCCATTTTAATTGTTGTATAAGAAAAAAAATCTCAATATAACTATGATTAATTTTAATTATACTTTGTATCTTTATACACTACAAGGAAAATGACCTATGATTACAGACAAAAATTGTCACTAAAAATTAAAAATGCGTAGGTAGATATATTGAATACTTTGTCCTACGAAAATTTTGCCCGTCAACTTTGAGGGTGTGTATAATGATGGATAATTGTCTGTCACTATAGATTTTACCTACAATTCGTAATGTGTGTAGGTAGAAGATATGAACTTATTCTTACATCCTTCAACTGTAGGTAAAAACTATGAACTTATTCCTCCAATCTTTAATTGTAGATAAAAGCTATGAATTTATTCCTACAACCTTCAATTGTATGTAAAAGTTATATAGTAATAAATTAGGCACTAGCACTGGTGCTGAAGACCCTGCTCCATCCCCCTCAGCAACAACCTCTTGTGAATCATGTGCACCAAATTGGGTACATTGGCATTAAGGTTACAAACATTAATCATATCCAAAGCTCTGGTAAGCAATATTTAATCAAGATAAAAAGTTAAAGCAAAAGTTCTTACATCATCAAAACTAAGCAATATTTGATAATTCCTCATGAACCATTCATTCTCAAAGATCTCATTCATTGTAATCCTCCGTTGTTTCATGCCATAAGAAGAGGCGACATAGTAACATATGTTAATTTCGTGAGATGGATTAGGGAAACAAAGAATATTTGCTAAAAATCATATATTACTAACATGGCTCAATCAAATTAAAAAAAAATATAACATATTCAATTAGTTAAAAATTACAAGTCAGCAACTAAGGAAAGATAAATGAACATTACAACTTAAAAGGGAGATATTATATGGATTTATTGAGCATATTAAGAGAACTTATTATTTTAAGGGGACGATTATAACCATTGGCTAAAACCTGAGTCTGTCCCTATAGTATATGGTATTGATACTAAAATCTCTAACTCATCTTAGTAAATTGTCCATTCTAATAGAATTGTCTGTTTGGTATATATCTAAATTTTTTTAACTAGGTCTGTTTGAAAAGTCTCATATCATTTATCTCAATTTTTTAGGTACAACTTATATATTTATTGAGTGAATTCACTTAATGTAAATTTATTTTAAGATAAAATCTAACTATATTTCTACATTAGAATTAAAATAAACACACCCTGGAGAGCATTCAATTGCCAGAGTGAGACAGAACCCAATAATGCATAATAAAGAGCAGGTTTCCCATGCCTACTTTTTTTTTTTAATTGAAAAACCAACAAATCATGATAGTCAAGATCAGAGAAGTTAACAATTGATAACCTGGCTTTCCAAAACAACTCCACCTTTGATTTCCTTCAAGTTGTTTTCTCTTAGTGTGGTCCCACTACTTATAAGGTCCAAGATAGCATCAGCTATCCTCATCTAAAAAGAGAAAAGACAAACAATTACTTAGATAATATATGCAAAGACATGAGAATCATATGCAAAGGAATAAAATGGGAAAGTTAATGTATGGGAAAGGAATATAATTTCTACAAAAAGAGTTTGTTGGCTGCACCATGAAATGAGTAAAATCCTAACCAACAATCACAGTAATAGATGTTGCCATATAAAGAACTCCCAAGTTTGTTTAGTCATTTCACTAAGCAGAGCGCAATGCCAACAGACCTTTGGCACAGTAGTTAACCACAATTCACATCCCACAACTTCTCCCCATATAATAAAACATAAACACACACACACACAATGGAAGTACCTAAAGTTTAACAAAAGCCAACCAGAAATTGTTAATTTGATCAAACTTCACAAATCAATAAAAGCATTGCAGAATTTTTAAAATATTTCTCATTCTCATTCTCATTCTGCTGCGACAGAATATGCAGAAAAATGATCTGGTTGGGCAAGCAGTGACATCACTCATATCCTCATAATAAATTGTACATAATTTAACTGCCTAGAATGTTAACAAATACGTAAAATTAGTTTTACTAAAGTGAAATGAACAAATGAAATCAATTCATTTGAAACATTTATCTTTACAAGATTATTTTATAAATAAAGTCAATGGACTTTTATAAAAATGTTTCAAAATTATTTTATTGTTAACTGAGATTTTTAAAATTCATAAAATTGTCAATTATTAACAAAGATCAAGGCCACAACTATCGTTTAAAATACATGGCTTATTGTTAATGGCTAGATTTTTTTTAATTGAAAATTTAAATTAATTATATATTAACATTAATTGTTATTTGGTTAAAGCGATACCTAAAAACATTTAGTAATTGTCAATAATTAATTGCACAATCAATTTTTTTGTGTATTAATCTTTATCTTTATCCTTTTATATATAAAAGGAAGTAGGTGGCGTACTATTGGAAATAACTTTTTTTGCCTTTGTGGGTCTGTTTTTGAAATATCTTGGTAGCCTTAAAAAATCGAATTGCTAATAAATTGTAGGAACATCTTTCGAAGGCAAAAATTAGAATTTTACTTATATGTGCCTCCTGAATTAAATAATTAAGTGTCTAATCAATCTTTTTGAAAAACTATTTTTTGCTGGGTTTATCCTTATCATTTAATAAACATAAAATATAAAATATTGTCTAGTCATATATTTTTCACTTTAAAATGATACAGACAAATTTAACTTTAGTATTACGAATATCATAATTTTAAACCTATTATTTAAATCTAAGAGTATGAAGGAGAAGATGCTAATGTATGGAGGACTAATATAACTTTTAGATATGTGAC
>PYAF01005901.1:1798786-1814110 GCA_007407185.1 Glycine tomentella
CACTTATTAACATGCATATGCAAACGCAAGAGGAATGTTCAAGATTAAAAGTAAAATGCATATGATTTTTTAAAATAGTTATGTAATTGTTAAACAAATTTTAATTTTAATTATTCACGTATATAATATATATATATATATATATATATATATAGTTATATGACCTAGATTTTTAATGTTTCTTACATTTTAAATTCAGAATTATTTTTCAATAAATCTTTGATCCGAGTTATATTAGACTTAATTCTTTTTAGTAAGATTTGGGATTTAAGTTTTATAGATGAAAAAAATGTAATTAAGAAGGGAGATCATAATAAAAGTAATAAAAAGACTCTCTAGTGAAAATTAATTATTAGTAAAATTAGTAAATATTTCATACTTAAAAAAAATTGATAATTGTCCTTAGTTGATACTTGATACTCCTCATATATGTGTGTTATTTGAATGGTTAAGTTTAAAAGGAAAATGCATATGGCTTTCCAAAGTGATTATATTCTCTATATATTTATTATTCATGTTTAATTGTATGATCCAAAATTAAGATTCTCACATTCTCAAAATGAGAATTGTTCACTTACTGAAACAATTCTCATATCTTGGTGCCAGGGGCGGAACCACGTTCAGGATAAGGGCCCCCCCTATGCATAAGGTGTGCTTAATACATGCATCAAATGTTATATATTTTGGCCCCTCCCCCCGCCCCTACTTTTTCTCATGACTCCTTTTAAATTTCTTATCTTCCCCTCTCCCTTTTACTGATATATAATTTAGTCTTTAAGATTGTTATTGTATTATAAGTAAGAGAATCTTTCCATAAGTTTTTTTTAGAAATATTTTAAAAAAATAAAATGAGATAAATTTTTTCATAAATAAAAATAAATTCACTATTAGTTAATTTTTAGAAGTTCACCAATATAACTTCTCCAAAAGATGAGATGACATCTACAAATTAGCTATTGAAAAATTCATTTTAACTTATGGAAAAATTTATTTCATTTTTTTCTTCTTATTTTCTTCTTTTATAAGTACTTCTAGAGAAACTTACACCGAAACAGATCCTAAATCTATATATTTAGATGTTTCTTGGAATAAATACTATAGATGTTTGTTGGAATAAATAAGTATCGCATGTATATTAAGTATTATTTTTTTTCTTTAAGTTATATATTTTTAATTTTAAGCAGTGTTTTAAAAATCGGACCGATCCGGCCGGTCGAGTCTAACATCAGATCGACCATGCTTTCAACCCGGTGTAACCCGGTACGATCCGACCGGATTTATGGTTCAACCGTCTACTGGCGAACCGAATCGGGTCACAATTTTTAAAAAAAATTCTTCTACCTCCGCTTCCGTCTTTTCCCTCTAAGCTCATGTCGCGTCTCTGTTCGTTGGGAGTGGGGTGTGGGTGGTTGCCTGTTCACGTGGTGGGAGAGGTGTCTATTCGTGGTGGTGAGGAGAGGGTTCACGGCGAGAGGAGTGAGGGAAGGTGATGAGGATCTACGAATTTTCGCAGCGGGGTGGAGGTGGTGGGGTGGGGGTTGGCGGTAACAACGATTTTGGGGTGGTTGTGGTTGGACGGGGGGAGGCGCTGCAATTTTTTTTTGAGGGGAGGGGGGCGTACAATCTTTTTGTGGTTGGTGTTTGGGTTGGGGGGGGGGGGGGGGGGGGGGGGGGGGGGGGGGGGGGGGGGGGGAGCTGCAGAGTAGATATTTTAGGTGTGTGGAGGGGAGGTTTTGGATTTTTTTATATCGGGTGGGGGGGCTGCCAAGTGCCAACCATATTTTTTTGAAGTTTGGAATTGGAGGTGTTGCACATTGAGTCATTTTAAATGGTAATGAAAAGGTTTTTTTAAATGGTTTTTTTTCATTTTTTTAAATGTATTTGAGTTTAAAATTAAGTGATTATTTTTTAAAGCTTGAATTATGTCAATTATGGATAAATGATGTATGTAGTTAATTTTTCTTTCTTTCTTAAATACATAAAATTTATTTTCAAAATAGTTATAAATTGTTAATAATGTTAATGTAGAATAAAAGTAAATTGAGTGCAAGTATTAGTCATTGGGTGAGATGTAACATTTTATAATTTTATATTGATGATTTTGTTTCTTTAATTTAAACTTATTTAGCTTATGTTTATCATCTTTGTTACTTGTTTATTTGAATTTGGACAATGATATTTTTTTAACATTTTAGTATCTAATTATCTATAACTCTATGTTATGTAATAATATTAATTTGTGATTTTTTATAAATATTTTAAGACATTGTGGTCAACCGGTTCGATCACTAATCAGGTCATGCTGGTCAATCAGTGACCCACCGGTTCGATCACTGACTGGGTTGTGCGGGTTAATCAGTGATCCACTGGTTCGACCACGGACCCAGTGACCCAGTACCCTGACCGGGTGAATCACCGGGTCGATTTTTAAAACACTAATTTTAAGATTTAATAACTTATGAATAATTTTATTTATAACAAATATGAAGTTGAAGCATGACAACTCAAAAAATCTCAAGTGTGTTTGAATAAGTATTGATGAAATTAATTTTGAATAGAATTGATTTCAAATGGGGTTTTATTAAAAAAATGAATATTGAAATTTAGTATATATATATTATTCATAAATTTTGTTTCCTGATTCAAAAATGTCATTTTAACATAATTTTAATTCTGTAAAAAACACATTAATATAAAATATATACTCTTTAATTAAATATATGCATGATCCAATAGAGCTTGTTTAATTTACACCTAGAATCAATTTCACACATTGTAACATATATTTCAATATAAAATTTATAATTTAAGAAATTTAAGAAATGTCATGTCATATTCAGTGCTTCTATTACTCATTCAATTAGTTCGCTAGTTAGTTAGATTTCTGGTTGTGGATAGATTTGACAAAACGGTCACAGACAAAGATTCAATATCATAATAATGTTTTAATTTGACACCCGAATAAAGTGGGGGAGAAACGGGTGGGATTTTTTTTTTTTTTTTTTTTATGACGAGTGACATGTTAAAAAAAATTATGAAATATTACGTACGTATATAGTTTCCGTTACCTGCGGGGATTAATGCGACAACTGCCACCAACAGATAAACTACTTCATTAAGTATACTAATGGGAGCTTCATAGGATTCATCAAAAAACACTAATCGTGTTCCAAACTATTCCAAATACAAATCTTGTTCCAAACATGTTCCAAATACAACAGTCTAAGATCGGCCAAACGGTGAAGTAGTGAAGGATTGGAACAGATAAATGGAGATTAAGATTCAATTCTACTTTGTTATGGTTTGTTGTAAAAAAAAAAATTTTATCGAAATCTTTTCCTATTTCTTCTATTTCTACATCTTTCTCTATGTGAAAATAAGATTGAAGTGTCCACAAAACATTTCTCTTAAATGAAATGCAACTTGGACCAATGTTATTTTTAAAGGCAAATATAAACTAAAAAAAAATATAAATTTAAATATATTTTCAATCACAATATTATATTTAATTATTTTATGTTTTTAGTTTCTATACTTTTTGTATGCTTTTTAGTCTATATTTTTTTAATTCTTATAAAATTGGAAACTTCTGATATTGGTTCCTCTTATATTAGAATATATTTATTTTAGTCTCTATTATTTAAGAAATGTCAAGTTTATTCTTGACACATCATCAATGAATAGTATCATTGACGAAAATCATAACATAAATAACATAAATGTTACAAGGATTAAAACCATAAAAAAATTATGAGAACTAAGAACATAAAACAAATATATTACAAAGATTTGAAACATATTTATGTAAAAAATATAACATAAATAAGTTTTGACAATAAACACGCTTCATATGACTTTGACAAAGTGAAAAAGATATTTGAATATCCAAGAGTATACCTAAAAATAAATAAATAATTGATATGATTAATAACGTGATGTGGCAGAAAAATAGAGATAAAAAAGGAGAGATATCAGTTGATTGTTATTTTAGGAGTTCAAATATTATGACTCTTGATATAAAAAAAAAAACAAATGGTTTTCATACTAATTAATTAGGATTTTTCCTTCTTATCAGGGTAGTACTAGAGGGGTTGTTTTGCTATGCGATTACACAGGACTCATGATCAAAAGAGGTCCAAAAAATTTCAAACAGCTATAGTATGAGGAGGGAAAAAATTCATTTTCTTTAAGCAACAACTTCATTTTGTTAGCTTTTCTAAAAACTCCTTTAATTCCTAAATTTAAAATTTTCCATGCATTAAAGCTAACAAAATTTCAAATTCTAAAAAAAAAATTGTTTTCATATAATATTTTATATCTTTATGTATTTGAGTAAAGAAAATTAATATTTTGTATGTAATGAAATTTTGTGTATAATTTTTATGAAATATATATTTAGCATACTTGTACATAAAAGAGTCTTTGTCAATATGAAAGAGATTTAGTTTAATTGGTTGAACATTATTATAAATTTATGATACACATCTTCAATTCTTATAAATAAATAAAAGTCTCTAAATATTATTTGATCATGGACCATATAAATATATATCAGGATCGACCCTACTTCTTATCACCATATATATATCCCATGCATGTTTTCATGTTCTTAATGAATAATGGCATTATGCCCTGTTAGTAATTATTGTTAACATATAGTACTATCTATATAGTACCTGGACAGCAAGCACACCATTCTTCTTCTTTGGAACAAACCTGCCCTCAATGGTGTCATCCGGGTTGTAAAAGTTGAGGCACTTTAGCTCAACATCTGCCACAGCTTCAACAAAATCAACCCCACGATTATTACAAAGCACTTCGGGTTCACCCATATTGTTAGGAACAACTTCTCCTGCAAATACATAATAAGAGATTAGAGCTTGTGCTAAGGCTTTTTTTAGAGTCCCCACCATGGATCCAAAGGTCATTTTGTTGTTGCCATTATCCCCTAAGGTTGTGAGTATGGGTTTTTTGTAGCAAAAGAAGACTCCTACATCAAGTGGAGGTAGGAGTAGGTCAAGGTTAGAGAGTGGGAGCCAATGTTCTTGCATTGGTACCACTGCTGCCACCACTTCTTCATTGGTCACATTCACGGAGAAATCTCCATTCTCAACACCCATTTTGGATAAGAATATTTTAAAGGTAAGATGTGATTAAGAGTGTTTAATTTCCAAGTCAATTGATTGGCCTCGCAGTACTAGTTCTATATATAGGTCTTAATTAAGTATTTATAAGCTTAGTGGGATGGTACAGGTGTCTTTAATTGGCATGGAGTCAATGTTGGTTCATCTAGTCCATTTTTTTCTCATTTTAATGGAAAGAATAAACATTATATAGATGTAGGAGTGGCGAACAAATCCTCCTAAACTTAATTTATTATTGTTTCTCATACTTTATGGGGTACTTTCTCAATCATTGTGCATAAGATTCCCCGTGTGTGAGATATTTTTTATATAGAGATCGATTTTTATATAAAGATTGTACGGCCGAAATAAAAAATAGTTTGATTTCAATTACTTTATACCTATCTTAAGTTTGAAATCTTAGCTACTATTATCTAGTAATGTTAAATATTGAGAGTGAAAATTTTATCACTTATAATGAGTATACTTAAAAAAAAAAAAAAAAAATCCTTCCCGTGAAAAACACCTGAAATCTCTAAAAGAAAAAGAAGTTATATATGTCTGTGGAAATACCGAATTAAATACTAGAAAGCTAATTATGCTAGTAGACTCAATTCATATAAAAAATCTTCATACCCTCCATAACATATAGATAGATCTGAAATATGTGCAAAAGAAGTATCGAAAGTAGATAAATTTTAACTTAAAAAATATGAAAATATTTCAAGATACAGATACAATACAATATATAAATAAAGATATCACTGGTGTAGAAAAGATTTTTTAAATCCGTTAAAAACTATAAGATATGACGTGACTAAAATATTCTATGTAAAATTAATATAATATTAGCATATACTTGAAAATTTAAATCACCACAAGAGAATTTATATTTTAATTAAGAAATAACTAAATTTTATAATCTGTAATATAACGAAATGTTATAATTTATTAAATTATTGTAGTGCCTAATTAACATGCGTACCACACCAAGAAGCCTATTATATTATTTGATAGTATATTATTAACTTTCTAGACCTTTACATGAATTTATAATTACAAAATTATATTTTAGTTAAAAACTAAATCTCTGTATAATTTAAAAAAAAAAAAAAAATCCTCTCAGGCGCCCCTTGTTGTCTCCGATCCGTCCCTGTATTGCTTTGTGATAATTTATCCATAAAAAAATCCTCTCAGGCTCCAAGATTTAAAGATGAATTTTCTAAATATAATTACTATTAGAGTAATCTTAGAGTGTGATAGCAAAGAAGAAGCATGTGATATTCTACACCACAAATGTAATGTAAGATAGTGTCCAAATCCAGCATCCTTAGAGCGTGTTTGCCCTGCCGGAGATTGAAGTTGTCTCAGTGCAATTCTAAGTCGCACTTAATTTTTGTTATGCAAGAGACAGTAATTTTACGTAAGTTTAATTATAAAAATGACGGTAGAAACTAGAAAATTAAGTATATGTTATATTAGTAATCTTATATGAATTTTTTTGCCTAGCATTATTGATTTCACTTACTCCAAAATCACACAACAGTTCCTCTTCATTAAGCATGAGAACCTTGGAAACTTCACTCAGCGGTACCTGTATCCCTAGCAAGTGGGGACCTCCCTCTTGTTTCGTAACTTTTTTCTTAGTTTATCTTCTTAAATATAAGGATAGGTCACGGCTTTTTCTCACCAGGTTTATGTTCACCTAATCGATTGCTGATTCCTCTATTCTAAACCACTCACTTAACCTTTGATTCGTCTACTCCAAACTACTCACTTAACCTTCATCTTCTTGACGTGATTGATGCATTTAATTTATTCAAATGCAATGACACTTGCATTACGTACGTGTTGTTCTCTAATTCAAGAACGTGCATTTATTAAATAATAATCAACAATAACTTATTGCTTTGTTTTTGGACAATAGTTTTTATACAAATAAAAGTAAGAAGTATATTGAATTGTTTTTATATTTTTTTTATAAGTAATTTAAGATATTTTATAAAATATATTAAATATTTCTTAAGAGCATCTATAAGGTAATAATATGTTTTTAATATATATATTGATAATGTAAATAATTTTTATAGTATCATTGAATCACAAATTAAGTATCATGTATATAATTTGTTGATTTTACAATAATTATCTTAAAAATACTCATATTTTTGATAATTTTTTATTGGTTATTAAGGTAAAATTGTTGGGTCAAAAAATGAATAAGGACTTTTAATAATTTTGATTAGATGTAAATGATTATAAAGTTTAAAAGTTGTATATGTGTCTTATAGAACAAACGAAAGAAGACAAATGTTAAATTTCTGAGATACATTTAAGATGAAGTTATTGTTTTGTTGTTATGAATATTTATTGCAGAGAATGTTCGAACATCCTCCTAGGATCTATCAAAGTCAAGGAAGATAATAATTAAAGATCAATCATGCCAATTGTTGTACCTTATTGTGGACAGACATGCGATATTCGCTAAATTCGATTTGACCTCTTAAGCTCACTAATGAAGTATTATGGCTCAAGGAAGATATATAAGCATAGTGTTGTATCAGCATATACTGGATGTGTGTTCAACACTAGCATCTAATGCACCAACAAACACCTTCTTCTAGCTCAAGCTAAGACTCAAAATGAAGACCTTTTATAGACAACAGTTACTTGCTGAAGCTAGACGTCTATAAATAAAAAAAATAAAATTGAAGAGTTGAAGTTAAGAAAACGAACTCATTTTTAAATCTCTTATTCTTTCTCATCTTCAAATTCTTTTATGTATATTCTAAGTTTGTATATATAAAGCTCTCAAAACATTTTATAAGACGACAACCTTTTCTTTATGCAATCAAACATCAACAATTGTTTAGAGTCAGAAGTACTTGGTAGACAAAGAATACCTAGGTTGTAAAAGCTTGGAATAAGCTTTTTGTAGAGCCAAAAGTACAATGAAAAATACTTATTTATAAAAAATAGTGAAAACTTGATGATTTACCAAGAACTGAAACACTCCTTTACGCCAACACATTTTGTTAAATCAAATCATGCATGAACCCCAGTTACATATGCTTAGAGGGGTTAAACTTAGCCAAACAGTGATCTTCAAATTAAATTATTATGTTTAATGAATTGCAAACATCACATTAATTGGTTTGAATTCAAGGTAGATTTCAAGATCAATGTGTTAAATGGTGAAATTTGCGTCCATTTTTGCTAACAAACATAATTTCATAAGTATATTTAAGGAAAGGGACAATTCTTCCTTTGGAGGCCTTTTACCCTCCCGGTAGGTCCTGCACCATTTGTTTATGTCTTAAATTTTTATGTTTAGTTCAATTTAAAATATATGATTACAACTACAATCAAACAAACTATTGATATGTATTAAGTAAGAAAAGATGTTATCGAAAGGAAAGTAACATAGAAATGAGAAGGGGATGAGAAGTTGTGCAATAAAGGAAAATGAAAGTAAATAACATTACCTGATGAAAAACGTAAAAAGATGGAAATGAAATGGTTGTTGAGAAGATTGTCTTATATAACTCGTTGATATATGAATGTTACGTGGACTTAATAGGATATGTGGGTGTTTACATGTTCCAACATTTATTACATGGTGCAAACTAGTATCTATAGACAAAGATTCATAACTACCTCATAACTTCTAATAATTTCTCCTAATAACTTCTAGTAATTTACACCGTTGATGACTTGTATATTCAATCTTTGTCATTGATAGTTTTTATCTTCAATCTTCACCCTTTATTACTTGTATCTTTAATCTCCACCCTTGATATCTTTTACGGTCTTGATGCTCGTTGAATCTTCATTTATTTGTCACCATGAAATTTGTTAGAAGCTTATGTTTTGACACTTAGTCTATTAAAAAACTATTTCTCAATGTTTAGTCCAAGATCATTTTTCGACAATCGAAAAATGACTATGTTAACACAAGGGTTATTTGGCTTAAGACTCTTAGATGTTTTTCCATACCTTTTACAAAGAATAATAATACATAAACACTTCAGTATTTTAAACACTCTTTCAATATCTTTCATTTTTTTATCTCTCTCTTCTTATCTCATCATAAACCCTATTATACTTGTATATCTCTGTAAATGTTAAATAGCACTACCTCCGGTCCTATATATAAATAGCAAATGATTATTTTCTTTGGTCCTAATTATAAGCAACAATAAACCGTTTTCAAACTTATTCGGAATTAACATGAGTATTAACATTAAATTACAATATTTAAACTTAAGGATAATTTCTAAATAAAATTTAAATTTATGGTAATATTAAATGTGATTAGCACTTTCTTTAATCTTAATTATTTATATTATGTTATTTATATATAGGATTGAAAGTAACACTACTATGTCAAGTTGGTCCACTCCGAGACTGAGCAAACTTGGTAAAGAGATGCGGGATATCTTGTGGGGGAATCCCACATATATCGAGACTCCTTAACCACCTGCATAAGGGATATGCTTGGTTCAATAATAATAATAAAGAAAAAGTAATATATATCTAGATTTAACTTTTAACAGTTTCTATATTGACAACAACAATAAAAGGCAAATGTCTTTGGTTTAATTCCTAGGATTCTAGGTTATGGCAGTATGGATGCTTCAGATGACTCCATTATTTAGATAACTAAAGAATTCAATCACATGCATCACGATAGGCATATAAAAACCATAGCATTTTTTTAAAAACTTATTTTCTCATTTCTAATTCGAGGCTACCATCTTCAAGTCGAGAAATAAAAATCTAGAACATCGTCTTAATGAGTGTCGCCAAAACATTACTACTCTTCAGCACGGTCTCTATCAGTCTCCAAGAGAAGTGATGACAATGCTATAATTGCAAGCATTCGCGTCCTCATTTCATTATTCATGACTGCAGCAAGAAAATCTTTGTGGGCATGATCATTGCCATCTCTGTATCTCCATGAGTTATTCACAGTTTCGCATGGAGTTTTTCGATTAATTCACGTCCTTTTTAAAAATAATTAATTTATATCACATTGAATTTATCAATTATTTATATTAATCTTTTAAAATAATTATTTTTCTCTCTTCATTTAATTGATTCACATTGAGAACTAACTAATATTTGAAGAGAGAATACTATAATTAAGGATATCATAAGATAAAATAATTAATGCACAATTTTTTTTTAAAAAAAATCTTATAAAAAGTAATAAACAAAACAATAAAAAGGATCTTATATTTAAAGATAGAAGTAATCAAAGTAATATAATATTTTTCTAATTAAAATGTTTGAATAAGTGAATTTATTTGTTATATTTATTAATTTTAATATTTAAAAAATATTAGATGAAAAAAATATTTTATTGAATAAAAGAATATAAATATAAATAATTTTATTTGAAAATAAAAAACTTAAAAATAAAATAAAAAACACTTATTATATGTTTATTATTTAAATTATATAAAATTAATTTAATATGTTTTGAAGACTTTTTCCTAATCCAAAATTTATGGTTTAATCTTAATGAGTAATTAAAAAGACTTCATTATTGTAATTAATGTATTTTATTTTCAACAATTATTTAATGTGTTTGTCAAATGGGAGGCTTTTTCAGAGTGTACAATTATTAAATATTTCATTAAAACTCTTCATTATTGTATTAACTAATGTATGTTATATTCAACATTAAATTATTTAACACTAATGAATTTCAATCGTTGAAAAGTCTTCGAAAACTTATATTTAATCTTTTATTGAAATTGTCTGCCCTTGATTGTTGTCATATATTAAAATATTAAAGTTGTAATACTAATAATAATATTACCCTTATATTTGAAATATATTCTTTTAATGTATTATGCCATAGTATAAATGTGTAATATTTTAAATATTAAGTATTGCAATGTAATATTTCTTTACTAATTTATGCATCATTTTTTTACATGTTAATCGTACTTACTAAAATCCGGAGTTGTTCCACATCAATTAGAGGTGTTTGTGGGTTGGTTCGAATCGGTTTTGACTAAATTTAGAACCCAACCTAATCAAATTTGATCGGTTTGGTTCAGTTCGATTTTCAGAAGAAAAAAATTGAAACCCAACCCAAACCAACCCATTCATGATCAGTTCAGTTCGGTTCAACGGGTTAAACATTTAATTTTTTTTCTTAGAACTATTATTTTATATCATGATTCTTTCAAATATCCAATACAATGAACACAATATTATCAAATGTATGAAAGTAGTAAAATTGATATATTTAATATCATCAACATAATATTCTAAAATAGATTTATAATATAAATTAAAACAAAAGATTCTTGAACAAGATTTACTATAATAGTCTGAATTACAACTATTTCTTACAAACTAAACTTTACTATAACCAAATTTGTTGTAACCAAATTTGTTGAAACAAACAAATGAACAAAATATGATTCATTAATATTATAAACACGATAAACGAAATACGAAAAAAAGGTGAATCAAATAATAATATATCTTAAAGTAATACATTAAGAAGTTTCAGCACTTGCAGTTTCAACACTTGGAGACCAATATTAGTAGTATTTTCAGACTCTCTCTCTCTCTCTCTATAATCTATGTGTGTCTCACCACTCACTCTCACCTACTTAATTCTTATCTTAATTTTGATATTCCTTATCTATTTAATTTAAGAGTAATACAACAAAAAATTTATTAGAAGTGAAGAGTTAGGCTTAAAATTATTTATTTAAAAAACCAAAATTCAAGTATACTATTTATCTATTAAAAATTTGTTGTGCTACATTGCTACTGCATAAAATTATTCATAATTCTGTCCAAATTCAGTAACAAATAAAATGTTGTTTTTATTAATTTTTTTACAAAAGAAACAAATTAATTGGGCCATATGCTAAACTATGGGAGAAAAAAAATTAATTTTTAATTTTTAATATATATATATATATATATATATACAATTTATATTATTATTACGGGTTCACGAATAGGGCCAACGGGTCAACGGATCTATAAATCTAAACTCGTAACTCAACCCGTACATGGTTGATTTTGATCGGTTCAGTTTAGTTTTAACCCAAATACATAAATGATCCAACCCAAACAATTCGGATCAGTTCACGGATGACCCGTACTCGTGAACACCTCTAACATCAAGGTGGACGTGGCCAAGAGACGCCATGATCTTGCGCGTCGGACAAAGAGCACCCTTTGTAGGAGGACAGTAGGGGAGACTTGCAAAACAATGAACTCTGACTCTCAAGTAAGTACGTGAGTTAGGATAGAATACGTGACGAAAATGGTGAGATGAAACCTAATACTTATAGAGTGGGGTAACAATCTTTACAAATAATTATCCGATTGTAGATGATAGATAGTAGATAATTGTAGCTTATAGATAATGTATATCTTACAAATAATTAAGTATCTATCACTTGATAAGGAGGTTGCAATATTATCGTTAATATTTAAATAATGAGATATCAAAAATAACCTGTTTGGCCTAGTAGCTCAATTGCTAAGGGCAAGTTGTTTGTGCTCCTATGCTAGGACTGATATGGAGGACTGATGTGCGTATTGGAACGTCACGTGTATTTTGTGAACCCTAAACAATACATTAAACTACCTAGAGGAAGCATTCAATAGAAAAACAAAAAGAAAACTAATTAAATGAGACATTTGAAATTAGTCAATGGAAGAAAAATATTCATACAACCATTGAAGGAAAAATTAAATGGATAACCATTAAAAAAATAAACTAAATTTCTCATATTTATATTTAATTAAAAATAAGTGAAAATATATTTAAATAGATTTTTTAAATAATAAGTTTGTACAATCATTAAATATTTCATTAAAACTCTTCATTATTGTATTAACTAATGTATGTTATATTCAACATTAAATTATTTAACACTAATGAATTTCAATCGTTGAAAAGTCGTCGAAAACTTATATTTAATCTTTTATTGAAATTGTCTGACCTTGATTGTTGTCATATATTAAAATATTAAAGTTGTAATACTAATAATAATATTACCCTTATATTTGAAATATATTCTTTTAATGTATTATGCAATATTATAAATGTGTAATATTTTAAATATTAAGTATTGCAATGTAATATTTCTTTACTAATTTATGCATCATTTTTTTACATGTTAACCGTACTTATCAAAATCCGGAGTTGTTCCACATCAAGTAGAGGTGTTTGCGGGTTGGTTCGAATCGGTTTTAACTAAATTTAGAACCCAACCTAATCAAATTTGATCGGTTTGGTTTGGTTCGATTTTCAGAAGAAAAAAATTGAAACCCAACCCAAATCAACTCGTTCATGATCAGTTCAGTTCGGTTCAACGGGTTAAACATTTAATTTTTTTCTTAGAAATATTATTTTATATCATGATTCTTTTAAATATCCAATACAATGAACACAATATTATTAAATGTATGAAAGTAGTAAAATTGATTCATTTAATATCATCAACGTCATATTCTAAAATAACCTTTTAATATAAATTAAAACAAAAGTTTTTTGAACAAGATTTACTATAATAGTCTGAATTACAACTATTTCTTACAAACTAAGCTTTGCTATAACCAAATTTGTTGTAACCAGATTTGCTGAAACAAACAAATGAACAAAATATGATTCATTAATATTATAAACACAATAAATAAAATATGAAAAAAAAGGTGAAACAAATAACAATATACCTGAAAGTAATGCATTAATAAGTTTCAGCACTTGCAGTTTTAACACTTGGAGACCAGTATTTTCAGACTCTCTCTCTATAATCTACGTGTGTCTCACCACTCACTCTCAGCCACTCAATTCCTATCTTAATTTTGATATTCCTTATCTATTTAATTTAAGAGTAATACAACAAAAAAATTTATTAGAAGTGAAGAGTTAGGCTTAATATTATTTATTTTACAAAACCAAAATTCAAGTATATTATTTATCTATTAAAAATTTGTTGTGCTACACTGCTACTACCTAAAATTACTACCTAAAATTATTCATAATTCTGTCCAAGTTTAGTAACAAATAAAATGTTGTTTTGTATTAATTTTTTTGCAAAAGAAACAAATTAATTGTGTCATATGCTAAACTATGGGGAGAAAAAAATTAATTTTTAATTTTTAATATATATATATATAAAATAAAATTTATATTATTATTACGGGTTCACGAATCGGGTCAATCTATTAATCTAAATCGTGACCCAACCTGTACATAATCGGTTTTGATAAATTTGATTCGGTTTTAACCCAAATACATAAATGACCCAATTCAAACAGTTTGGATCAGTTAGGGTTCATGGATGACCGGTACCCGTGAACACCCCTAACATCAAGGGCGCCATGATCTCATGCATCGGACAAAGAGCACCCTTTGTTAGGAGGACAGTAGGGGAGACCTGCAAAACAATGAACTCTGACGCTCAAGTAAGTACGTGAGTTAGGATAGAATAAGTGATGAAAATGGTGAGATGAAAACTAATACTTATAGAGTGGGGTAACAATCTTTACAGATTATTATCTATTTGTAGATAATAGCTAGTAGATAATTGTAGCTTATAGATAATGTATATCTTACATATAGTTAAGTATCTGTCACTTGATAAGGAGGTTGCAATATTATCATTAATATTCAAATAATGAAATATCAGAAATTATCTGTTTGGCCTAGTAGCTCGATTGCTAAGGGCAAGTTGTTTGTGCTCCTATGCTAGGACTGATATGGATGGTTGACGTGTGTATTAGAACGTCACGTCATTTGTCACGTGTATTTTGTGAACCCTAAATAATACACTAAATTACCTAGAGGAAGCATTCAATAGAAAACAGAAAGTAAACTAATTAAATGAGACATTTAAAATTAGTCAATGGAAAAAAATATTCATACAACCATTGAAGGAAAAATTAAATGGATAACCATTAAAAAAAGTAAACTAAATTTCTCATATTTATATTTAATTAAAAATAAGTGAAAATATATTTAAATAGATTTTTTAAATAATAAGTTTGTTTTTAAATTTAAATTATTTAAAATAAAAAAAATGTGTAGATATGAGTAAAAATCCAATGTAAATTTAAGCAAATTATATTTAAAAAATACATTAACTCAATCTTATGATGAATGAAGTCTCGCCTTTTAATTTTACCTTTTTCTTCACTTTATATAAATATT